>WHYT01017392.1:0-37951 GCA_009806455.1 Tetrax tetrax | reverse complement strand
TTTTTTTAACATGAGCAATGCATTTCAGGAGATGAAATCTGAGCTGAAGATGAAGTATGATGCCCAGGTTACTTTGTACAGAAGTTACCGAGTAGGAGACCTTCCTGACATCCAGATTGAGTACTGCAGTCTCATTGCCCCTCTGCAGGGCCTTGCCCAGGTCTGTTTGCTTTCCAAAGGTCATTTGTGAAGCTTTCTGTTCTTGTGGGAAAAATGATGTGTAGTTGAGCAACTACTTTCAAAATTGATTTGTTGTTTTGTAGTCAACCACTGTGACATGCATTTAAAGAGTCTGTTTTGAGGGAGTGTTTCTCCTACCCCTGGGCTGGCGCAGTGATGAGAGAAGATGCCTTGTAGCTTGCCTCACCTGAGTAGTTGAGTTGAACGCTGAGGACCTGAGACATCACTTATTGTCTGTTGCCTGTGGATTCCTCTGCTTGAGAAACAGATGGTGGTGGTCTTTACAGACATTATTACAAAGGACATCTCACTGTACAGCAACAAAACAGCTATTTTTATTCTTTCATATGGCTGTAGTGGAGTTGTAAGAATACAAATGAGGTTACTGTGTCTTAGACTGGACTCAGACTGCTCAGTAAAGCTGAACCAATATTCCTTTTCCTACCCAAGAGCAGTAGAAACTGTAGACTCAACCTATCCCATTTTACAGTGTTTGGGAAGTTACAGTGTTCCTGACTACCTTTGTATTTAATTTCTTTTGGTGGTCCCTTATCTTTGTGTAAAGGGAGGAAGTAGCACAATCGTGAGTTATCTGAATAGCATTAGATCAAGAGTTAGACCAAACTCCAGTGACATGATGGACCAGGATGCATAGGATTATATTACACATACAAATACATTTCTGGGTTGAAAAAATGCCTTTAAACCTCAGATGGAACTGTCTCTCTGTACAGTCTGTCTCTTTGTGTTGGCTCCCTCAGTGTTAGGTCCATGTCTCCTCACACATTGATGTCTTCTGTTTTTTCCTGAAACACCCTTCACTGGCAGACTGTAAGATGTTATTGGGTGTCTGGTTCCTGTAGTGGGAATTGTGAATGTGTGAAAATTGTAAATTCCATGCTCTCCACCAGCACTCTGGCCTGAAACCTACATTGTCTTGGAGTTTCTTCTGATTATTCCATTTCCAAAGAGTGTCCACATAGGGATTAGGTACAGGGTGGATTGTATCTCTTAATTTTATTGATTGATTGATTGTATCACAGCAAAATATAGTGGCCTTACTGCTTTTGTTGTAATTTACAGAAAGATCCAACATTTGCCAAGCAGCTTTTCAGCAGTTTGTTTGGTGGAATTTTTCATGAGGTAGAAAAATCTAAAACTCCTTCTGAGAAAAAAGCCATCATCCAGAAGCTGCTGAATGACTTCAATAATTTCCTGAGTATAAGCCTGTCTTACTTCCCACCATTCATTGCTTGCATCCAGGTAAATCCAGCTATGTGGCATGAAAGTAACTGAATATAATGTCTTTGTCTGCATGTGTGATAAACCCAGTGGTAGTGGAGGTTAAATACTGTTACTGAAATTTAGACAGAGATGCAAAGAGAATTGTTAACTACATGGATATTTCAAGTGACTCTCGTTAAGGTGAACAAGGTGATTCATGCCTCTGAACTGATTTTTCAAAGTTTCTACAATTTCTGATCTGTAGAGTTTAAGTCACCTTTTAATGTTTTAATTTCATCAGTAGCAAGGAGAGACTTAATTTTAAATGAAAGCCACAAGAGCAATTGAAAGGGTTATGTGGGTGTTGTGTGCTTATCTTCCTGTTTCTGGGAAGTGCTTACTGAGGAATACTTTGATGTTGTGATTATATCAGTAGCTGTCAGACTGCTTGTTGTTAGCAACTCTTATTTATTTTTTTTCAAATTAGTCCCCTGAAGTAGTTGTCTAGGGACTTTCAGTAATGAGGAAATTACTCCCTTCCACTGAAGGGTGAGTGGGCGCACCCAGCCGTTTCACTGGAAGCAGAAACCTTCCTGCTATGGGAATATACTGACCTAAAATAGATTGCGAACTTTATCCCTTACCCCACTTTTCAGGGAGATTAAAAAACTTGTCCAACCACAGCTCCATACTCATTGATACTGTATTTAATGTTTATTGTCAACTGTATTAATCTTAATGTTGAATCTGATTTGTAGCTCTCAAAATAATCTTTTTTGAGTGGCAGGTAGTGGTTTCTTCTTTCTGTTATGGAAATTTAAATACTCTGTGACAGTAGATGTAATTCGGAATACAGGAGAAATGTCTGCTTTGGACTAGCTTTTTTAACAGTGACAAACTTTTTTAAACTTTGCTTCTTAGTACTTGTAACTACACATCTGAAAAAATGTGATTTCTTGTTTACTTTTTTTCTGTGCAGCTGCATAAAAGGTCAAATGCTATGGGGATTTTTCTGGGCTGTCTTGGTGTTTTTCGAGCCAGCATCTCACAATAGCTATCTGTTAATATTCCCTCTTGACGTTGCATTTGTTGGTTCTCTGTCTGAATATTATTATTTGTGTTGTATTATGCTGTCTGTTAGACCCTGTTAATAACACTGTTGTGCTAGGCTACTTGTTTTCTGAATAGATGTAAAATGAAGACTCAAAAAAACAGGTAAGCTAAAATTAGTCAAAAATACAGACTTTGTAAGAGCGATAAGAGCATCTCATTGCCATCCCCATACAATAACAGAAGAACAACAGCACGAAGGCAAGCTTCAGCCTGTGAATTTTAGCATCCTGCTAACAGTGAGAGGAAGTCTTTTCCCCAGCAGGGAACGGAGTTCATATTGATCAGGAGAGCGAGCTGGGAGAGTGAGAGTGAGAGCACACAGTGCTGAGGCTGTCATTTGGCTCACAAAAGCTGTCCTAATGGCATGCCCATTTAGAAATACAGTTTCTGTTTCCTATCTACCAACAGTATAATAAATACTGGCTTGTTTCAGAAAGGCTTCCTGCTTCACTGCTGTTTCCTTCTAGTTGTTTGACTTTTTAGTCTTCTGCAGCTTCAAGTCCCATGAGGAGAGTAACTTGGTGATCAAAAGAGCTGTTTTAATCTACAGGTATCGTATTAAAGTGGACTCTGAGGCTCTGGGATTTGCTTTCAGGACAGATTTTAAACCAGCTGAAGTACTAAGAAATCAGTTAACCCCATGACAAAAGCTGACAGAGAGTCCATAGATACCTGGCCTCTGAAGAACATAGAATTGCCTTACAAATGTTTAGCTGTCAGGCCAGCTCGGATGTCGTGCAAGCAAAGACAGAATGCACTACATACAGAGCAAAGAACATTCGCTCCACTTTCAGAACATAAGTGATCAAATAGTCACCAGAATACACTAAATAGAAAGATATCTCCTTTGATGTGGGACGATGTCTGTAAATTGTGAGTTTGGCAGGGTATTCATTCTCTGGACGTGCTGTTATATTTGCACAGTTGTTTTTTGTAGACATCCCTGAGAAAGGGCTTCTGGTCTTACCTTACCTTAAGCTATTCTTAAGTTTTTAGATTGTGCAGTTGGCACTGCATCCCTGACAGAACCCCTAAAAATTGACAGTCAAGGAATGTGTGCCCATACATAAGAGTGTCAGGGGCACACGTGCAACTTTGATAGAAGCTGCTAGTTGAAGTTGTCTGAATAGCAGGTGAAGCATGCGATAATCCCTCATTGGGATCTACCTGGTCTGTAACTCAGGAAGCTAAAAGAAGCTGTTACTTTTCTCTTTTTTTCAATCATCGAGTACAAATTTATTGGTGTGAGAGTCTCAGTTACACAAATTGTACAATGTATTTGCTTATGCCAGGTGTTGCCTATTCTGCAGTTTTTGTGGTAGTTGCCCTTAATCGAAGAAGAGTAGCTTGGTTGTTCTCACAGTCCTCTGTTACTGTTTCCAAATAGTGATTTTTTTTTTTTCCACGTAGTATTCTTGAACATTCTGTGCTACAAGAATCAAACGTTAATTTTTGGCCTAAAACTCATTGCTGTTTCTTGTAATTAGTTATATTACCACTCTTCCATGTTGCAGATTTTTTTTTCTTTCTGTTTGGTTAAGATATTATTGCAACTTTCCTTTAGGTTCTTAAGTGGAAAAAAACCGTAGCTTTAATAAACTTGTCTGCTACGTTCTCAATACATTTACCTGTATTTTGGATAATAATTGAAGTGTTTTAAAAAGCCTTCAGGTAAACAAGAATGTTTACCCGTGAAAAAGAGGTTATTCTGTAGTTGGACTGGTGTTAAATAGGATGAAGATCTGCTAGAAATATTGTCATGTCTTTAAACCAGGCAGGACTAGATGAGTACAGTACTAAATGAGTGTTATGGGAAGCTGTGGTACAATATAACTGGGTAAGTGTATAGATAGAAAGCCTTAGCTTGGGGAAGGCATCATGGTTAATTGTGCCTTTGGTTTATGGCAGGAATGCACCACTCAAAGGCAAAGTGAAATGCCACTGATTTGTAGTGGGCACCACACTGCCAACAAAAAGAAGGAAAGGCTGTGAACGTATCGATCTGCATCTTCCCCCCTTCCCGTGTGTTTCTGTCGGAAGAGAGTCATCCTGTGCCCTGTGGAGACAGACAAAGTAGAGTTTTTCTCTACTGTTCTCTGTCCAAAGAGCAACAGCACAGAAGGAAAAGCATTCCAATTTTCCCAGAGTTGGGAACTTGCGGAGATTTAGCGACTTATTTCCAAAGCTTGTGCTACAAAAACAAAGGAATATCGAATAGATAATCTGTAAAAGGTAACTATCAGTATAGTTTTAGACCAAGCAGATGTGTGTTGTTTTGGCTTTTTTTATAGGAAATGAGTTACCAGCACAGAGAGCTACTAGAACTGGATTCAGCTAATGTGAGCACGAGCTGCCTTGCAAGCCTACAGCAGCCAGTGGGCATCCTTCTTCTGGAGCATGCCCTGATGGCTCTGAATCCTGTGGAGGAGCCCCCGACCAAGCGGATGCGTGGCAGGACACAGCTTCCTCCAGATGTTATCAGATGGATTGAACTTGCTAAGTAAATTCTTTTTTTGAGACAGTTTACTCCCGTTTAGATTTGCCTTGTGAAGAACTCCACCTTATAGGCTTACAGAATTTCTTTTTTAGTCTTTCCTTCTTTTAGAATTAGATAAGCTTTTAATTTATTGTCAGTTAATTACTATCTTTCAGTTAGAGCAGGTAGACTTAACAGCAGTGTATGCTGATGATGCCATCAGCCTGCTGAGAAACATCTTCTTTATAGCTTTTCAACTACATGAGTTTCCATGGTTCAGGTATTACCCTACAAGATGAAGTTTATCTAGTTAAGTATGTGTTCATGATCCTATATAAGAAATATCAGATTTTTTTTTTTCTTTTACAAACCAGTAGTATAACTGCTTATTGATTTATTATTTTAAAGTAGCTTATGTTTGCATTGATATACCTCTGTTCAACTAAATAAAAAGAGTTCCCTTTTCAATTTTACTAGGCTCTACCGATCTCTCGGGGATTATGATGTCCTTCGTGGCATTTTCAGTGGTAAGATTGGGACTAAGAAAATTACACAGAAAGCATTGTTGGCAGAAGCAAGGAGTGATTATGCTGAAGCAGCTAAATATTATGATGAGGTAAAATAACAACAAGATTTTTTGTTTCATAAAGCTTTCACGACTTAAAACTAATAAGCCAAAATGAAACATTTTGAGAAGCAACATGTTGTTTTAAATGTTACAAGGCTTCACATGTGCAATCACCCGGGTAGAAAAGTAAAACACCGTGGGTGCACCACCAGCACAAGAGAGCAAACTGAGTGTTAATGGCAAAGAAAATCTGAGTATAGTGGGTAAAAATGTGGAAGAATCTCTTTAACCTGCTTTTAAAGTCTTCACTCTTTAAAAATGCAGGTTTACTAAAGATGGCTACCTGAAATGCATTTATGTATAAATACTGACAAGCTTCAATTTTCTGCATTTAATGTTGCTGTCACATGCTAGTAAATGGATAGATATTTTTGTGAGACAATGA
Source organism: Tetrax tetrax (assembly GCA_009806455.1). Taxonomy (NCBI): domain Eukaryota; kingdom Metazoa; phylum Chordata; class Aves; order Otidiformes; family Otididae; genus Tetrax; species Tetrax tetrax. The sequence continues at coordinate 31,945 of WHYT01017392.1, read as the reverse complement.
ATTATTGTTAAGTTCCTGGTGACTTAGAATTGAAACTAGTGTCAGATTCCAGCTGAGAACCTTCCTACCCCTCAAATTCATTCCCTAGGCACTCTCTAAAGAAGACTGGCAAGATGGAGAGCCAACAGAAGCGGAGAAGGACTTCTGGGAACTTGCATCTCTGGAATGCTATGACCACCTCACAGAGTGGAAGTCTCTGGAGTATTGTGCTACCGTTAATATTGATAGTGGAAAACCTCCGGACCTAAGCAAAACATGGAATGATCCATTTTTTCAGGTTTTTAGAAATCACTTTGTTGATACTGCACTGTTTTTTATCTCTGCAGCGATATCCTATAGTACTGTGATTTTCAGTGAAAATCAATTGCATTATCTGGGTTACTGTTATTATGGCAATTAGCAGAGAGTCTGATATATAAGATAATTTAAGCAGTACTTCTGCTCTTTTTTTAAATGTTTAATTTTTACCTTGAGTCTATGGCTGATCGTATAGGACCAGCTTTATCATCATCATCTTCTTGCAGTGTTTTTGTTGCTTTTATCGCTTTTATTTGTTTTGTATTTTAAGAGTTACCAAACCACTGGTTTTGAAACTGGTAGAATCTGCTAACAACTTGTTGAGCCTATCAGAGAAGCCTGCTGTGATTTATTAGCAAATTCGAATTTGTCTAAAGGAAAAACATTTAAGAAAACAGTTCAAAATATTTTTATATTTATTTGATCTGCCACTGATAACAAAAAAACTGTTCATCTAATAGTCCATTCCTAGAAATAAAGACCATATTTTCACCTTGTAGGAGACATATCTGCCCTATATAATACGCAGTAAGTTGAAGTTACTGCTCAACGGGGAAAATGACCAGACTTTACTAACTTTTATTGATGAGGCAATGAAGACAGAACAGAAGAAAGCCATTATAGAAATGCATTACAGCCAAGAGCTTAGTCTCCTTTACATCCTGCAAGATGATTTTGACAGAGCTGAATATTACATTAGCAATGCCATGCAGATCTTCATGCAGGTAGGTAATAACCTCTGATATGATTTTTCTGTACAAGCTCTTGGAACAGCGAAGCTGTTGTTGCTGTTACTGCTGCTAGATTGTACTCAAGAGAAACACTTGCCGAACTATGATGGAATCTAGGTGCTTTCCAATCGTATGACAAAACTTCCTTTGAATTCACTGTTTGCAATGATGAGAGTTGAACCAGCCAGTGAAGTGCATCCTCCTGTTAGAATTTGGTTTATTTTGCTGATTTCATCTATTAGGAATTTTTCAGGGCAATTGTTTTTGCAGATTAGTGGCAGTTTTATTTCATTCATCTTTTCAGAAGCCTTCTCTCCCCAGGACAAACTTGAAGAGAGTATTACATTGAGAGTTTGCAAGTTCCATCTGTTACCAAGTTTTGATTAGACTGTAGGACTATCCTAAAACCTAGGATGGGAATTGCAGCTAGAGTATGCCTCTATACATGTCCAAAGCAGAGTTGTTCTCAGATTACAGGTTATTAACTTGTAAAAGGTTGGGTTGTAGAGCATAATATGTAGCAATATCAGATAAGTAGTTTGTGGAATGCTGAACAGAACCATGTTGTAAATTCTGTATATGAAATCTTCCATTCTCTCCCTTTCCTTTCAGAGCTATTCCAGCATTGATACTTTGTTATACCAAAGTCGAATGACCAAACTGCAGTCTGTACAAGCTTTGACGGAAATACAGGATTTCATCAATTTTATGACCAAGAGAAGTAAAGATTTTTGTTCTTAAGTTATTTTCCTTTCATTGTGTTAAATAATCGTGGTTTCCTGAACTTTGAATTTCTCTTTCCACACTTAGAGGACTGAACTCCTGTTTGAAGGAGCATAGGTCTGGAATTACTTCTTACTGTCTTCTTGACAGAAAGAGCTATTGCAGTTGTGTGACATAGGCTTGACAATAATTCTGTGTTCTATTGTAAAGTTTTATTAGCCTAGCTATTGTGATAAGAGTTAAGTATCTTTTTAAAAAGTGTAAGTAATAGTTTTAAACTAAGATTTCTTTTGGGGTCGTGCTTGGTAGGTAACAGTGGTTAGCAGAAATAAAAGATGGATGTATATAATTTGTAGCTACTGAGGCAGGCATGAAATACAAATTTATGTATTTCTATCAATTTATTATAATAATGAATAAATTTATATATTAAATTTAGTTAACAGTTCCACTATATTGCAGCATATTTCTATAGGGAAGGGTACCTACCCAGTGGTAATTCCCAGTGACAGCTGACGCTGATGTCCTTATTGGATCTCCTGTGGTTCAGCAATAAACAAAAGCAATATGATCACCAAGTAGTGTGTTTAATGCAAGCCCAGAAATGCACATGAGTTGTTTTGTATCAGTTTTGTGGTTTGAATGTTAGGCTATTTTTGTTTAGGCCTTTTTCATGCTGTTTGGATTTAGATGCATTTAAAGTGTTCTTAATTGATTTCTAGGTAACTTAGCTTCACAGGCTTCCCTAAAGAGACTTCTCAGAATCTGGACAAGCAGATATCCAGATGCTAAAATGGATCCTATGAACATCTGGGATGATATCATTACAAATCGGTAAAATTATATTTTTGGGTTAGCTTTAGTTCTGTCTGCCTGTTGAGTTCTGAGAGATGCTTTTCCTAATGCTGCTTGTTTTCATATGGAGGAGTGTTGATCCAGTGTATGACCTTTTTTATTTTTTTTTAAACCATTGTAATAGCTTTATCAGTATAATTGTTTTTTGTCTGACTCACTTGTAGTGAAAAGCTAAAGGAGGTTGAGAAATGGACGAAGAATAAAACACATTTTGATATGGAAACATAACTGTTAATTTAGGCATTTTTCTTATATCAGTGACTACATGCACTGTACAAGCTAGCCCACCTCAGCAGCCCTTAAACACATCTACTTGTAAATGAGTAGATCAGCTGCATTTAGCTCAGTGGAACACCATCCAAAAGACCAGTCCATTATGAATAAAAATGCTTACCTACTTTATAGGCAGTTCAAAAGTTAGGGAGTACACAAAATAAACCCAGCCCTGTAACTATCAGTGCTTCACGTGTTTATAGGGAAGTTAATGACCAGTGCTGCAATTAGAGACTTCTGCTGTGTGACTGTTGCTAGAAAGAACAAAGACTCTCTGGAGACTCCTTTGGATTAACTCCAAAGTAACTGGAATGCTTTTTTGAATTTGAAAGTTTTTTTTGTCCTCCCCGTGGTATTTATCTTCATCCCAATCCATTCTTCCCATGGTAATCTAGATTCTTTCTCCTTTCCTGGGGGACAACTTCTTCAACAGCTCTGCTGATACCCACTGTGCTCTGTAATTTATTGTATTATCTCTGAGTGTCAGGAGTCCATGACTACAGAGGAGTTTATTGCAATTAAATATTAGGCAGAATACATGGTATGGCTTACTCTTTTACAAAGTCTCAAAACATTTGTGACTTGAAGGGTTGCCAGTGTCTCAAACGTTTTAATGTGCTTTTAAAAAACCTTTAACTCGTCTACAGTTAGTGACAAAGGTTGTGTTTTTATTCAGCGCCAAGCCCTACTCCAGACTGCAGTGCTTTCCCCTGCATTGAATAACAATCTGTGTAATGAGAGATGCTATTAAATTAGATAGACCAATCATTAAAAGGATTTAGCCTTGATTAATGGCAATTCCCTTTCAAAGGTTGAGTATGATCACTGGTCTTTTCTGTAACACAAATTTCACTGTTTACATATGTTGGTGTCATATATATTTGAATTGCAAGTTGACATAAAATACAGCCTGGCGCTTACGCGGTATGAATAAGACTCCCATTTGTTTGCACTTCTGCCAAGTTGGAATGCAAGTTGTTTGTTGGTGAACTTCGAGGTTGTAGCTATGATTTTAAAGGAACAAACTAACAGAAAGTCCTACTGTATTGTAGACATTTTCTAATAGTTAATCTCATTGACTCAATATCCTAGAAGGGTCTCAGGTTCAACCTGTCCCTGTTTGTGACTTTCCAAATTGTGAGGACTCAGTTTAGCCCTTGCTAAAGGTGCTTCCTACAGCTTTCCATTTTTTCTTAGCTTTGCTTACTGTCAAACACATAAACACTTCTGAATGTTCATTCCCTTGCGTGCATGCCAGAGTGATTTGTACTCCTGTTGTCATTGTGCAGGTGTTTCTTTCTTGACAAACTGCAGGAGAAACTTCTCTGTGATCAGGCCAATTATAGTATGGAGTTGGATGAAGAATATGGTGCTGGTGAGCAAATGGAAGTGGATCAACAGGGTGAAGACGTTTCCTCAATGATTAAAAGCTGCAAGTTTAACATGAAAATGAAGATGATAGAAAGTGCCAGGAAACAGGTGACTGTACTGTCTGATAGCTTCCAGTTTTGTGAGAAAATACGTAGAAACTACAGTACTGTAAAAGCCTCATAAGTGGCCTTGGGAACCTTTTTGCCAGGGCAGACCTTATCCATTTTTGACCTTGCTGCCTGGGATGTTTTGAAAGCTCAAGAAAGTCAGATCCACAGAAAAAGAAAACAAATGGATGAATGTTGATTAAAAACTTTAGGATCATCTGTCATTACTTTTAGCAGGGCCTGTTGTGATAGGACAATGAATGTAATGATTTTAAAACAGAAGGAGGTAGATTTAGACTAAGATAAAAGGAATAAATTTTTTACAATGAGGGTGGTGAAATACTGGAACAGGTTGCCCAGAGAGGTGGTGGATGCCCCATCCCTGGAAACATTCAAGGCCAGGTTGGACGGGGCTCTGGGCAACCTGATCTGGTTGGAGATGTCCCTGCTCCTTGCAGAGGGGTTGGACTAGATGACCTTTAAAGTTCCCTTCCAACCCCAAACTGTTCTATGATTCTGTGATTATTAGAAATGTGCCTGAAGGCCCCTTTGATTCACCTACAGTTTCTAACACTCGAAAGGACGGATAAAAAGTATCTTAAATGCTTCAGCCTTTAACGGAAGGGACACTTGAATCAGATTGAATCAATATGATTTACTTCAGTCAGCAATGATGAAACATTTTAGGATTTTTTTTTTTTTTTACAGTTTTAATTAATACTGTTAGGTTAACTTTCCTGTAAAGAACTAAAGCTAAGTAACTTAGAAATTTTATTTTGGATCTGACTTAAAATGACAAACATTGGCATCTTTGATAATGGGCATTTAGTGTTTCAAACTTGAGACAAGGCAAATAATATTTAGGTCAAGGTCTCTCTCATCTTGTGAGATGCTGCAGAAATCTGCAGTGACAGAGTTTATTTAAAGCACTGTAATAACCAAATACAACATTAATGCTGTGTAGACTATACACTCTTAAAGGAGTATGAAAATGAAGATTTCCTTTAATGTTACATGACACTTTCCATCAAAACACAAATGTAAGTGATTTGCTTAATGATGTTATAAACCAAGTTACATTCCTCATATGTGTTTGTACTGCAGAACAGTTAATGCCTATCTAGTTATGCAGATAGAATTATTTCAATTTCCTCAGTTTGTCAAACCTCTCCATTAGCACAAATGTGTTTTTGAATATGAGACCCAACAAGCAGTAGACCTCTCTTCGTCTTGTAATAGCTTTACTTGTGTTACCTAAATCATCTCATCCATTAATTTAGTTGCAGAAAAGTTTTATTTCCTCTTCAGATATATTACCTGAAAATTGTGTCTTAATCTGAATATAGAACAGCTTCTCAGTTGCCAAGAAGCTTCTGAAAGACCTACGCAAAGAAGCCAAAACAAGGGAAGACTGGCTGGTGAGGTGGAATTACGCCTATTGCCGCTTTACACATAGCTGGAGCCGGAACCAGAGTTGTCCTGAACGCGTGCTTTTGGTGTTGAAAACCATCTCCCTGCTTGGTAACAGCCTTCTCTTTACTTCGCTTTGTTTATTATACAAAGCTGCTTTGTTGTCAAATTACCAACTTTGTTTTTGAATTCCAACAGAAGATACCAAATCTGACTATCTTAGCAAGAACATAATGGCCTTCCGAAACCAGAATCTTCTTCTGGGTACTACGTACCACATCATGGCCAGTGCTCTTAGTCAGAATCCAAGATGCCTTGAGCAAATCGAGGAAGAAAAAGCTGAAAAAATATCAGTGCTATCAGAGGAAAGTCGTGAGAGTCCTGAAAAGGTAAATGAGAGGAGAAAAAGCTTTTGGGTATTTCAGTATTGTAATCACTACTTCGATATGTAGTGATGGATTTGGGTAGATACTGAGAATGTGGAATTCATCTGCTGCTAGCAGTGATTTGTCCAGGAATACCAGCTAGGAAAAGGGAAAAAAAAACCCAACAAACCACCAGACAAAAATCCGCTGTGTTTGCTAGTTTTACTCTTCTGGAGTTCTGCCCCACTGTAATCCTTTCAATTGGGAGAGTGTTCCTGTGTTTCTATGTTCCTGCATTTTGTATGGAGGGGAAAGACACAGTCGTAGCACCTGCGTGCTATGGGGAGGGGCACATTTGGAGAGTACAGTGACAGACTGCTGTGCCTGAAGCTATCTATGTTGTCAGTTGTCCCACGTGCTGTGGCACTGACTTGTTCTTTGTTTGTGTTTTTATGGTTGTTGAAGAAAAGCATATAAAGAAGAGATTCCTGCAAAAAAAGAAAAAAGATTTTAAATTTTCAGATGTGTAGAAACTTGGGCAAAAGCTTAAGTTTCATTTATAAGCTAATTCTAAAGCCTTACTTTTTAGCTTAGTATTAAGCAGTACTCTGACCCTGCTAGTTTCCCTTTACCTACCTGAGATTCATACTTTTTAATTTTCAGTTACAGCATTTTTCAGTTGTTGCAACTTGTTCTGCGCCAGTTTTGTATTTTGTTTAGTAACTACAGTGTCTGAGGTTAGTAGGCTTGTTAGCAGTATGAGAATATCTGTACTTGATTTACAAACATGCGGTTGTAAAGGATCTTGTCAAGTCCTTCATTGCGTGAGCTACATTAGAAATGTAAGATCAATGACTGTCTTTGTAATAGGGAAAAAGACATCAAATTTGAAAGAGTTTGATGCGTGCTTTTTTAACACGAGTTCTAAGTACAGCTGTTGTGCAGATGTTGCAGATACGTCTTAATAGGAAAAATAGCAATTTTTAATTGTGATTTCTGTTAACTCTTTGTGGGAACTCTAGTAACATTAACTTTTTTTCAGTTATAAAAATTCCACAGAACATTTCCAGGGACTAATTTAAGTTAAAAGTGTGTTTTATATTTTTCCATTGAAAACTGTGGAAATAAAAATTCTGGAAATTACTACTAGAAATAACACCCCATTTTTTTTCCTTTGTATTAGCTGCTCAAGACATCTAATGCAGTTAAAGTTTTATCCACTCAAGACTTGCAACCAAGCTCTAGTTTCAAAAAGAACTATTGATTGCTACTTGCTAACATGTCTTTTTTTCTGTTACGGCTGAATTTCAGGTATTGGCAGGTCTGAACAAGAAGGCTTTTCAGTGTTTCAGCAGCGCTGCAAGGAAGTCTGAAGAGGAGGTGCAGTCCCACTCCATGGAACACGTAGATGTGATGGGAGTTATCGATGCGTATATGACTTTGGTCGGTTTCTGTGACCAGCATCTACGTAGGGAAGAGGAAGGCTTGCTTGGTTAGTCAGAATTTCTCCTAAGCACGTGAGATTAATTTATCTGTGACACGTGAGCTTTTGTGATACCCAGGATATCTCTCTGAGCAACACAGCTTGAATTTAAATGGAACAGTTTGTCCTCCAGTTCAACAGTACTTATATTCCTTCCCCCCACCCCTCCCTTAACTGCTAGCTTTGTACTAGTGAATCACTCTTCTTCTCCCTCTCACTTGTGAGATATATTTCATATCCAGCAGATGCTTCCCTTGTTCCTTCCCAGACCGCAGCGGTGCTGTGTTTAAAGCAGGCAGGATACCAGCGGTGATGCAGCTTTCTGATAAAGCTAATCCTTACAGTCCCCAAGTACATGTGTTGCTGGTGTGTGCAGTTCAAACAGATCAGAAGGAGAACAAAGTAAAAATACAAAATAGACAGGGGAAAAAAAATACTAAATTGTAAAGATAAATGCTCCAGATGATCAAAGACATGGAACAAGTGATGGTGTTTCTGATAATTCTTGTTTAATGTCTCTTGGCAGAAATTAACACTGCAGATCTGCAGCTATTCCCAGCTATTGTGGTGGAGAAAATGATAAAAGCTTTAAAACTGAACTCCAGAGAAGCCAGACTGAGATTTCCTAGGCTGCTGCAAATAATCGAAAGATACCCAGCAGAGACATTGGGTCTAGTGACACGAGAGGTTAGTTGCCTCCATTTTCCTGGCAGCAAATATTGCTATAAATCAAATTTAGAAGGTGGGGGTGGAGGTTGGATGGACGGAGAGGTTAGACTGGTAAGTTTTGCTTCAGGTAAATCAGATAAATTTAATCGCATCATTGTTCCTTGTCTTTTCTCGAACTTGCTGAGTCTAATTCATATGGACAGAAACTTTTAAGAAAAAAGTTTAACTTTTTATCATTATTCTGATTACAAATGTTAGTTTGAGAGCCGCTGGAGAGAAATTATGTTGTGGTTTTTCTTCCTTCTGAACAACTTAAGTGGGCTGATAAAGGTGCATAGGGTGAGGAACGTATCTTATTTCTGTAGGCCAAGTGTCCTCTATGCAGGAAGCCAACAGCTTTTCCAGACTCACTTTCCACTTCTCCCACTTCGCCCTGCCCTGCTTCACTTCAGAGGTTACTACAGCTTCTTCCTCCCTTCCACAACCTGTCCCTCCATTGCTGTTCCACAGCAGGATGCTGTGGTGAGACAGATAAGCTGAGAGGTCCTCTGTGACTCATGCCTGTTCCTGCCTTGGCCTGCCTGTGTTTTCAAGCCCGTTGTGCTGGTGCTCACAGAGTGCCAGGCCCTTTCAGAGGAAGGGCTCAAGAGAGACAGAAACACAGCTTAGTTCTCCCAAGAAACTGAGAACATAGCAAAAACGGCTGAGGTACACAAGGTGTGGCCACAGTGAAACTCTGATGGTTCAAACAGAACCTGATGCCTGGTCCCATTAAAAAACCTCACCCAGAAGAGACTTCACGAGGCATTTCTTTGTCCTCTCTCTTTCGGTGAGATAAATACTGACAATCTTATCTTAAACTCCATTAGAAAGGTGGGAAAGTATGAGAGGAGGAAAGGAGTCTGAGTCTGATCTCTTGCTATCACAAGAAAATATATTGTAGCACTCCTTTCAAAAGTAATACAACTTTCGGAGTGAGGTGAGAATGAAGTATATTGGTGGGGGATGCTCAAATGAAATTAGTATCTGTCCGCAACCTGCAAATTCTTAAAAGTTGAAGGAAGAACGAAACTGTGGTAGGAGTTCCAGTGTTCTCCTTCCTAGCATTTTTTTTACTCAAACAAAGACTTCAAACCAATGGTGTACAAACTGTCCCTTCAAATTTTTGAGTTGTTTGTATGTGGTCATCCAAAATTATTATATGGCATCCAGACAGAAAAGCCACAAGTTTGAATATAAAGCCTTCTCTTGATCAACAAGCTGCAAATCTTTGTAAAGAAAAACCTATTAAGCAGCAGTTAGTTATTTCATTGACTAATAATGAAATCTGCTTTATTGGGGATGTTTTATGCAACTTAGTTGACATTCTCTGTTTCTTTTTCATGTGTTTCTGTCTGTCAGACTGGGCAACCGAGCAGTTTTGTTTGCTTTTGCTATGTTTGGTATTTTCGAGGAGGACCAAAGTTGAAAACAGTGTCTGTTTTTCCAGCTTTCTTCGGTTCCCTGTTGGCAGTTCATTGGTTGGATTAGCCAGATGATGGCACTACTTGACAAGGACGAAGCGGTAGCCGTGCAGCATACCGTTGAAGAGATCGCAGATACCTATCCCCAGGCAATCATCTACCCTTTCATGATCAGCAGTGAAAGTTACTGTTTCACAGATACCGCGACTGGTTGGAAGAACAAGGAATTTGTAGAAAGGTGAATTTGCAATCAGAGTAGATCTGTTTTATGTTTTTTATTCAGGACTGGAGAGATTTATTTATTTTTCCTAATGAAACTTTTCTTTAGAGGGGCATGAGAAACATCAGGGGCTTGTCCCATGTGCACTGTGTTCTCATTTAACAGCACAGGGAAAACTGATACATAAGCTTTCTTGGTATTAGACGTACTCAGGTTGATGGCCTGAATACTTTCTGAAGCATTGAGTCCATGTAGTCCCCAGGCTCTCGGAAGTTAGAATTGTTTCAAAGAAAAACAAGACCGCAGAGAGGCAAGCCCTTTCTACTGATAATTCTGTGGTAGTCAAAGTTTCTTTTTCCTTTTCCTACTCTGCTGAGGCTGAAGGGAAATCTGATGGGTGATCAGGCTCTTACTGTACTAGACTTCACAGCAGTGAGTCAGTACCCATTAGAGATGAAGATGAAGCTAGCTTGGACATTTAGAGTCATTCTAATACTGAGAGCAGAGATACTTAAATAGAATAGATGTTCCTACAAGACTTCAAAGAGGGCCAGTGAAATGGGTGCACGTTATCATTTGGGGAATGACAGCTCTTTGTTGTTTTCTTCTCTACCTATTCAGTGTGCAGCGTGCGCCTTCTTCTACAAGCCCTCCCTTGCCCGTTTTGCTGTGCAGTAAAACCTGAGCTAATCCCCAGGCAAAAGACAACTCTTATCACACAGTGCTGTAGAACCGCTAAGACAATTTTAGGTGTCCTTTTGCCTTTTTTCAAATCTCTGATACATTTGCTGAATTTCTTCACTTAAAATAAGAAGATAAAGTCTTGTGCTTCGTAAAGTGTCACCCCTGAATAACTGTTGTGCTAGGATCTATAGTCTGGTTAATGTGTATTTCTGTTGCAAGTATGCTTTCCTCTCCTCCACCAAGCTCCTGTGTTCATAGTGGGACAATTACAAATTTGGGAGCCACATAGCAATGATAGTCATGCAGCCCGCGAGAGAATTCCGAGGGAGTCCTCTGACCTACCCCTAGATTGTTTTGCCAGATTCTTGAATATAGCAGACAGTCTGGATCATTGCTTATCTGCGGGCTGGGTGGTGATGGTAGTTCCTGTTGTATTATGATGCAATTTTTTTTTCTTTTAAAGGATCAAGAATAAGTTGGACAGGGGAGGAGTAGTTCAAGATTTTGTTCGCTCCCTGGAACAGCTCTCTAATCCCATAATGCTTTTTAAGGTAAAGTGCATTTTTTTTTTTATTTCCCCCCACTTCCCTTTCATTCTTCATGCTCTGTTTAGGAAAGAAGAGTGCTGGAGTTCAGTTGACACCACAGCCGCAGGAAGTGGTTCAACTCAGAATCAACTGGTGATGAGGTCAGGGTGCTGTCAGCAGCTTTCATTGGCGATGCTCGTCTTCCCTTCTGCCAGCTGGCTGGTTTGCACTAGCCCTTTTCAGCTTTCTCCTTCAGGGTCTCTGCCCTGCCCCATGGTCAGTCTTGCTTAATCGTTCTCAAACCGTTACAGAATTATCATTTGTGGCGATCTCTGTAATTTCTGACTGCTTGTGTTCTTATGCCCTTTCTCTGCTGGGCTTCTCTGTCCAAAGGATTCTTGTCTTGGGCTTGGTACCACTCCTGGCCCCATAGAGTCTTTCTTAGCTTACATTAGACATTATGGTAGTAAACATAGTTGTCTTCATAAAGAGAGATAGAATGAAAGGGAAATGTTTCTATAGCCTTTTGATTTGCTTTTTTGATTGTCAAAAGACACATTAATTGACTATTAGTAAATACAGTAACCCAAGTATAATCTGAGCAGATTACCGAAGATCGAGGGTCAGTAAACTTTTTCTCAGTACTCATCTGTTTCCTTCTGTTTGCAGGATTGGGTTGAGGATGTCAGAAATGAGTTGGTAAAAGCTCAGAGGAATAAAAATAAGCTTAAGGAAATGTATGAAGGAATGTACAAGAATCTGGGAGATCTAGAGGCTCCTGGCCTTGGATTGCTGAGAAAAAGGTTTATTCAGGTATGTGTGATTACTGAGTAGTGTTGGCATCGTTTGCTTTTCTAGAAGGCACTAGAAAGTCAAAAGAGGGCACCAGATTGTAGCTTTTACAGGTGCTGCAGGACTTGGTGAGACAAGAGATCAAGTCAGTAGTACCGGACTGGGATTTCTTTGCTATGAGCTGTGGACTTGCTATAGTTCAGCTTCCACTTCTGACTACTATGCAGGATCAAATGTTCCCTCTTACTCAGCTTCTGCCTCCCCTGTCCTGCACACTACCAAGTTGTCAGGGCCTGGGCCTCTCTGACCATCCGTGAACCTGCACAGGAATCTGGCCTTGTTTTTTTTCCCTGCTGCCAAGGTGAGCACTTTAGGGTGTTTTGCTGTATTATGCTACGGAAACCTGCTGCTGATACTGAGTTATTGAGGGGTAAGTTATTCAGAAGACTTAAAACTATGAAGAACTACAGAAAGGGCTTTACAAAACTGACAGAGATCTAAAATAGTGAATGTCAGTGTAGAAAAACAAAGCAACGCGTGTGTCAATTAAAATAATTGACACCATTTCATGTACAGATTCTTTGGGTTTGAGCTGACTGTTACAATTCAAGAACAAAATCTTGATTTGCGGTAGTTCTGTGAAAACACCAGCTGTGAATACTCAAGAGCGATAAAGAAAGAAAAGCAGCTATTAGTCATTATTATGAACAGAGAACAAAACATGGGTTTATACATTTACATAGCAGTCTCCTCTGATTCTTAAGTCTTGAACATTGTAGTCCTCGTCCGCAGTTTTCAACATAGCTGTAGTGAAACCAGAGAAGGTTCAGAGTGGCAAGAATTATCAGAGGAACAGAGTAACCTCTGAACAAGGAACAACTTCGGCATTCCTCCAGTTGGAAAAGACACAATGAGGACAGGTACAATGAGGCTCTCAAGATCAGGAGTGCCAAGCCTGGAGTAAATATTCTGTGGAAGCGGCAGGTTCAACAAACAGGGAGAAGTGTTTCCTTATTCAGTAGGCACTTAAGTGCTGAACTGCTGCTGCAGGCTATTAAGTATGCTTTTATTAGTTCAAATAGCAAGCAGACAATAGCATGAGAACTTTTACATACTTCTTTTGCAGACTTCTGGGCCCAGAAACCCTTGAGTTGCAAATTGCTGGAGGCCAAGAGAGTGATGCCTCCAGCTGTACGCTTGTACTGTGTGCACACAGTCCCGTGGCCAGGGCTAGGTGGATCCCGGTCTCTGCCGTGTGACCGTTCTTATGTCACATCAGCATTAGATAAACTTACTGGGTGTCTCTAGGGAGATTCTTTCCCCACGAGCAGGGAAGGTGGAGGATGCCAGTAAGGTGGGATGGGGAGGAGGTGAGGTGATACAGCAACAGAAAGGGCAATTAGGCATTTAGGGGCATACTAGCCTCTTGAATATGTTGCTGCAAGATAAGCTGGGTCGCTGATGATAATGACTTTAAACTTACAGTACAGGATAAGGATTTGCAGGATGTTCTGCTGTCAGGGTTGAGGGAGAGGGAGAGAAGCAGCTGTAGGTTGAGCCATGCAGAGTACAAGTGCAGGAGGGACCTAGCAGGCATGAGGACAAAGGCAGTCTGCATTTGATTGCTGGGACGGCTTGTGTGCACTTTGGCATACTTAAACAAAAAATCCGTGGCTCTTTAAAAAGCTGAAACATCTGCAGTAGAAGACAATACAACAAGTAGTGCTAATGGATTTTTAATTGTTATGGAATTAACAAAGTAGGGAGAGAAGAGCGAAGAAGATGCTGGGAGAGGGGTAGCAGGGTTGTTCCCCTCTGTTGAAGGGAGGAGGGAGAGCAGTATTCCTTTCACACGCTGGCAGCTGCAGGAGAAGAGGGTCAGGGTGATGGTGCGCAGGCTCCGAATTCTGTGTCTTCATGATGCAGTATTAATGGAGAAACAAAGTGTGCTGTGGGCCAACAGTATAGTTTCTAGAGTCCCTGCTGGAAAGAAAAAAAAGTTGCATCTCTTAATTGACACATAAAATTGCTCTGATATGTGGAGTACTTCAGGATTGTAGCCTTCATATCTATTATTTATGTACAGTTTCAATTGTCATTTAAACAATTAAAATCTTACTTTTGTTTTTTGACATAAAATTCCAGTAATGCATAAATTAAACACTGTTGATGGATTATGTTAATTAAAATACAGTATTAAGGCTATTAAATATTTTCTGCCTTGAATTTTAAAGGAAGTCAAAGAACAGAGCAGAGAAAGCAATTAGATAATCATCTGGAAATAGATTTAAAGTGATAAAGATGTTGCCTGTAGCAGTCTCTTCGTCAGAAGGATATTTTCTGTATTTTCATTTACTTCAGTGAAATAGCTCTGTCCTTCTTTGCTTGGGAGAAAAATGATCAGGCACTGAAAAAACAAGCGAGCTTACATATCTTTCCAAGCTGTTAATACCAGTGAGGTCCAAGAGGGGACATCTGGTTTTTCTAAAACCTTGAATTATGAACACAAGAAGTCAAGTCAGTTAACTACTTGCAGATAATACTTGCTTTGTTTATTAAATGGATCAATATGAAATGTGTTTGCAGTTCCCCTTTATCAGGATATTTAAAATTCTTTAAAAATATGGTTTTATACATTTTACATCCATGGTAACTCACAGTGAGTCATGAATAATAAATGTGATAGTAAATAAAACATTGAAATTGACATTTTCTAACATGATGCAAATATTATTTTAATGCATGAAGCTGTAGAACATGCATTACATATACCTGTAACACCTTTTTTGCTAACCAAAAGAGATATAGAGGGGTGTGTGTATATATATATGTGTGTGTGTGTGTGTGTATAAAAAATTAGCTAGGCTGTATGTGTGTGCTATGTGGTATGGTTTCTACTAGTTAAAAAAAAAACACAGAACAACAACAAACCCAAAATCAAAGAAAAATTAAAAAAAAAACCCACAAAAAAACCCAAAACCAAAAACCAACCAAAAACCAAACCCAAACAAGAATCCAGCAAAAACCCCAGACCTTCCATAAACCTCAGAGTATTCAAGTTCTAGGTGGGGGGAGGCTAACTTACTTATCCATCTGTATTTTTGTTTACTGTTTGTAAACCAAACACTTGAGAGTTTTTTTGATTTTTTTTTTTTGCAGCAGTTTGGAAGTGTGATAACTAAAGACTAAAGACTAGGACATCAATTAAATGGTCTGATAATAATCCTATATTTCACTTCATGGTGGAATTTTTATTTGTTTAATAGATACAAACTTATCTGTCCTTATATTTTTCTAAGCAGATGAGATACGTGTATTAAGTTTAATGAGCAGCATTATTGATATGCTCACTCAGAATCAAACTGCAGCTGGGGGAAGTAAAGAGGGATAGGCTTCTGATTTTGGTATGGCAAAGAGGTTTATGATCTACAGATCTTTGATATCACTAAATTGGTGAAACGTAGATATTTCTGTTGATGATAGCTGGTGAGTCTACCAAAGAGGCAATGAAAAGATTCTGACAAACTAGAAATAATGGAGAAAAAGAGAACTGGAGTGGAGGGACAGTTGATATATTTTAGAAGCTCGGATGAAACGGTGTGTGATAAGAAGGTACCGTTTTGGTGCTCTTGGGGAGTTCCTAGCACTGTGCTGACAGCATTCCTTTCTATAAATGAACCTCAGGCTTTCGGGAAGGACTTTGACCATCATTTTGGAAAAGGCGGCTCAGAACTGTTGGATATGAAGCCTAGTGACTTTGATGCGATTGCAACTTCTCTCCTCTCAAAAATGAACAAAAACCATAAAGAACCTGGAAATCTGAAAGAATGTTCACCATGGATGAGTGAATTCAAAGCTGAGTTCTTGAGGAATGAACTAGAAGTTCCTGGTAAGTTCCTCTTCAGTGTCAATGGCGACCTGTCCCTTAGAAGAAAGTTGCTATTCTTGAGTTCTACTTCTCATGTTGGCTGTAGGGCCCGTCTTTCTGGCCCTATGGAGAAGTAGATTTCATCTGAAATAACTCTGTTCATTCATCATCTCTTAAATCTATTCCTAAACTGTAGTCTTGATTTTTAAAGTTGTATCTAAAATTTTATCTCTTAGCTAAGAGCTTAGTATTTTCTTAAAGGCCTGACTCCAGGAAACCTTATATATAAATCTAATGTGTGTTTAAATCTAATTCAAAAAGGATGTGTCCTCTTAAACCATCAAGAGCTGCAATTCTAACAGCTTAAGAAGGAAAGAATATTAGTAATTCTCAGATGAAACCATATGATGTGTATGATGGATTTTTATGCTTTTTAAAATATTTTCTTCATAGTTATCATTCTGCCAGTTGACAAAATATTAGGAAGTGTGGTCTGCTCTTAAACACACTTAAAAAAAAAATTAAATCTGTCCAGGTAACTTTTTTCTCCTTTTATTTTTTCCCACTACCACTTCAGGTCAGTATGATGGAAAAGGGAAACCACTGCCCGAGTACCACGCAAAAATCTCTGGATTTGATGAACGGGTATGTTTATAAGTTTGAATCAAAATCCTGTTTGGTATAAATTTGAGTCCATATCCCATTTGAAGAACTTGACAATAGCAGGGTCGTTGCTTGTGTACGCATCTTGCAGCGCATAAAGGAAATAGGCATTTGTAGCTGAGCAATGTGTTTATGCCATCTAGAAATGCAGATATAGTTAATTTGAGTGATGATTCTGTAAGGCCAAGTCTTCTTTCACAACTGTTTTGCTTTTTCCTGTCTTTTTCCAAGATAAGTGTAATGGAATCCTTGAGGAAACCAAAACGCATAACAATCCGAGGCAGCGATGAGCAGGAATATCCTTTTCTTGTCAAAGGTGGTGAAGACCTGCGACAAGACCAACGCATTGAGCAGCTGTTTGATGTAATGAACATCATCCTTTCCCAGGATGCTACGTGTAGCCAAAGGAATATGCAGTTAAAAACTTACCAGGTCATCCCCATGACAACAAGGTAGGAATTAATCTTGAAGAGACAGAAATCCTTGTGTTAACATCTGTTGCTGTCAGGATATTGGAAAGTGAGATTTCTGTGTGCCAGATTCTGGTTCAGAGTGGTTTGGCTCTTGGTGTAATTTTTTTTTTCCTTTTCTTTTTAAACAACACTGAAGTCACTTTATCTGGAAACTTTTTTCAGAGTATATTTAAATAGGTAGCTTTCGCCCTTCTTTTAGCAGGCACTAGGACATGTTGCTTCCCATTTGCAGTGTTCCTCCAAGTTCAACTCGGAGCTACTTCTTCATATCTCTGATTTTTTTTGTTCCAGACTGGGACTCATCAAGTGGCTGGAAAATACTTGTACTTTGAAAGAATTCCTCAAGAATAGCATGTCTGAAGAGGAAGACTTCAGCTATAACAGGTGATGCTTGGTTTAGCTACCTGCTCTAATAGGGACCGCTACTAACGGGTATCACATGATACTGACAATCTGGTGGCAGCATTTCCTTTCTTTAAAAGAAAAAAAAAATAAAAGGACCTATAAGCAAGGAGGCAGTTTGTGCTTCCTGACCCAAATTAGTATTTGGCAACTGTTTGTTTAATGAGTACCGTGGTACCTGGAATATGCTCCACCCAGCTTGTTTAAACAAGAGGCTTATAATCATGTGTGACGTCATTATCATCACCATTTCCTTATCAGCAGATTGATTTTACAGGCAAAGGATTTTGATCTTTTGATTTGATCAGGCAGGAAATGGACGTAGGTCAGTAGGGGAGTGGAGCGGAGGGGAGGGGACCAGAGCAGAGATGGAGCTATTCAGAACCAGGGTTCAGCAGTGACTCAGTGATGGGGGAAATTGGCAGCAGATGCACAAAACACAACTGTAAAAGTACGCTGTCTCTGACTTTATACCAGTGGTGGGTTTGAATAAATTAGCTTTCTTTCTATTGATTGTAATTGGGGGATGAATATTTATGAAATAGATTTAATTCTAGCATTTCAGCCTGTTTCTATCCTGGAATTTAGAAATGTAGTTTTATTTACCAACATTGTTCTTAGTACATAATCTCTGTTTGGGTTTGTCAAAGTGGTGCTGTTACCTTTTATTCTTACCAGTTCTCTTGTTTTTGGGGCAGGTTGGAGGAACCTCCAGCATGGAGGCTGGACTCTAAAGAGTCTTTATTTCTGCAGTTACTTGATTTGTGAGCAGTTCAGGATCTGCTACAGTTCCTGCATTACTGCTGCGTGGTTCACTTTTGTGAACAGCAGCGTTATTATGTTGGTCTCGGTTCATTGACTGGGAAAGTGGGGGAGGACTCACATGGAACAACCACATGAAGGGAGACAATTTCTAATATACTAAATGTAGGAGATCGGTGTCTTTCTAAAAACAGTTAATGATTTATCCCAAAAAATAGCTTTATTTTATTGTTGTGTATAGACTTTAAATATTTTCCCATATGTTCTTCAATCAAGTCAATGAAGACACTTCATATTGAGCTATGGTTGAATGACAGCACTCGCAAAGGAAAATTCTGATTAAATCCTTGCTGGCAACATTTTGATTGGGATGGGGGTGATAACTTTCTGAAGTTTTGAAATCCTTTCTTTATCCTGAAGCGATGAGCTATGCAGTCTGTAAATGATAAATACTTCTTAAATGGAAGGGGTGTTTATGTCTCAGAACATGCTTTGGAAGGAAGAGAGGAGGCGAGTGCTCTGCTAAGTTGCTCCCTCTCTGGAATAGAAGTTTAATGTCTAGTGTATTTAGTTAAGATGGGAGAAAAATAATCAAATGATTGTGTAAGCAGTGTAACTAATGAAAACTGGCTTCCTATGGATGAATACCTTACATCCAAGCCGCCATTCCTCCCCTCTTGAACACTGAGGAGATAATGGACTGCCCTCCTGCATCCCTACCTGTTTGGATGGACAAACGGCAGCACGTACTCTGGTAGGCTCTCAAATGGATACAAGGCTCTGTTAAAAACATCTTTTCCTCCTTGCAGAAATGATTTTGGGTCTTTCTTCTCAAGACAGAATCTAATTTTCACAGTACCTATTGACAAATTAACACCTTTGAGATGTCTGATCTTCTGTCAAATACGACTGAAGTGCATTCAAAGCTGGGAGGAAGAAGATGGATGGATCAGCATATGCACTAATTGCCTAAACTTCATTTCCACAGCAAGGCTAAAATTAATGTAGGCTGTAGCTTCCTGACTCCTCTCATGCATAAAAATTGCATGGGTCATAGCAGCACAGAGCCTGTGGATGTTAGAGTGGTAAGATAATATGGGGAAATCATCAGCCCTTTTTTTTTTTTTGTCCCTAGTAAAAAAGGACCTCGTGCTACCTATTCTGAGTGGCTGTCCAAGATGGGTGGGAAAGCGCAAGGCATCTCTCGATACCATGTTATGTACAGGTAGGTTTTAAAAAAGCACTGCATGTGAAATAGGAAAACTGGAGTGTGCGCGCACACAGAGCTGTAGAAATTCCAGCAAAAATATGATCTGCATTACA
This sequence comes from Tetrax tetrax, assembly GCA_009806455.1. Taxonomy (NCBI): domain Eukaryota; kingdom Metazoa; phylum Chordata; class Aves; order Otidiformes; family Otididae; genus Tetrax; species Tetrax tetrax. Next base: position 12,484 of record WHYT01017392.1, on the reverse strand, counting down.
ATATGCTGGCTAAATCTGATTTTTGCCCATTTTACTGCTTTGTAAAGATGCTCTGCAGGAGGAGTCTGGTACTGCCAAAATCCCATCAGAGCAGAGGAATCCTTCCAGAAGCTTACTCACTTCCTTAAGAAAGTGTCTAGAAGCAGATGCTCCTCTTCAACTTTATTTTCTAGGTGTCTTGTTCGTGATTATGCCATGAGGTAGGCTGTCTCAGAGCCTGAGCACCTGCTGAAGTTGGACAGAGAAAATCACTGTTATTCACTGAGAATTTAGGAATATTTGATGATTTGAGTCCCAACTTGAGCATCTTCTCAGAGGAATTTCCACACTTGCCTAGATCTAGCACTGTAGGGAGCAGAAGTGAGGTTTCCAGCGGAGCATTTCTGATCAGCTCGTAACCTGCTTAAGCAACCATCTTGCTTTTTAAAGGAAAACTTTGACTCGTTTAACTAATTAATGCTTGTATTCAGATATGGAATGTGCTTTTGGAGTAAATTCCCAATCACCTCCACTCACCTCACATTGGCTTGCATCACAGAACTGTCCTCGAGTGCACAACTCTGCTCCTTTCAGGTGAAACTGGACTGGAAGGAAAGCGCCCAGCACGTTCCAGCTGCTCATGGGCGTTCATTTCCCACGACCAGACATGGCCTAGGCCAGAGCAGTCACCCTCCCTCCCCAAATGCCTATGGCATGGGTGTCCTCAGCACCAACTGTTTTATTCTGTTGCCTCCCCTTGTGCTGCGCTACTTTCTAGTGCCAGTATAGCCTCTGCATGCTGCTGAGAGATGTTGTTTGGGCCTTAATTCCTCTGCTTGGAAGAGACTGTCCAGCCAGAAGGAGCACAATTGTATGGCTGTATTCAAACTTAAACCCATCTACTTGGGAGAATCTAGACAACACTACTTACTATATTGTGGTAAGAAATGTCAGTCCTGGAAGTAACTGCTTGGAAAACAAGAGAAGGGGGGTATTGTTAATATCAGATGAAGAAAAGTGAGGCAAACTCTCAGTGTGTCTTGCTGTGCTGTTTACTCGGGTAAGCAAAAGGCGCTAATACGGTCATGTACACATCTTGACTTCTCACGCCCAGTGGGCTGTTATTGCAATAGCTAATGTTGTTCCTTCGTTAATTTGCAGAAATGCCAGCCGTACAGAAGCAGTTATGTCTTTCAAAAGCAGGGAAAGCAGCGTTCCAGAAGACCTGCTGCGGTAAGCGCGCCGTTAATGACTGCACATTGTGAAAAGAATGCTGGTGTGTGAGCTGTATGCAACAAGTGACTTCTGTTTCATTTAGGCGAGCCTTTGTGAAAATGAGTACATCTCCTGAAGCCTTCCTCTCACTGCGGTCTCATTTTGCCAGCTCTCATGCACTGATGTGCATCAGCCACTGGATACTTGGTATTGGAGACAGGCATCTCTCCAACTTCATGATTAACAAGGAGACAGGTGGCATGGTGGGAATAGACTTCGGATATGCGTTTGGCTCAGCTACACAGGTATTTGTTTTCTGATTGATTTGTTATGACTTTTGCATTTATTACGTGTAGTTACACATGTATTCTCAGTACTAAATTCAATCCTCCTCATCTGAAGCAAAATATTCTTCACAAGTTATTTCTAGTTAATAGAATAAAATCTCTGTTTCCAGATATTCTCAGACAAGCAAGAAGCTATAGAGTTTCAGAGTCTATAGTGGTGGTTTGTATAATTCAGGCATGCTTTCAACCACTGTCACTAAATATTCATGACTAGAGGTTTGCTGTCACAACTCAGTCCTGTTCTCCCGAGTTGGACATTATTTTAATTTTTTAATTCTTATTTTCTTTTGGCTGTCCTTCTCCTTTGTTAGTTCTTGGGTGTGCCAGAGCTGATGCCTTTTCGTCTGACTCGCCAGTTTGTTAATCTGATGATGCCAGTGAAGGAGTGGGGTCTCATTTACAGTGTGATGGTACATGCCCTAAGGGCTTATCGTGCCGATCCGGATCTCCTCATCAGCACAATGGATGTATTTGTGAAAGAGCCTTCTTTGGACTGGAAGGTGGGATTTTTTCTCTTTCCTTTTTCTTCATGTGAAAACTCTTAAACTGTAATAAGGATAAAACTGATCAAAAAGGAAGTCTTTCCTGATGCTCAGTCTCAGTGTTCCTTTTATCTGTCTTTACTTTATTGCGTTCTCAGAGAAACTGAATTTAAAGGATTTTAAATGACAGAATTCTATGTTGATGGGCAAAGAACAGTAGCACATGTCTGTGTTACTAGTGTACTGTTCTTTATCTGCATGATAATCCTAAAAATGTGGGTATTTCTTGATTGCATTGTGTCACGACAGCAGCATAAATATTTTCAACTTGCATTGAGCCTCTTAAATTTACGTAACAACACTGTATATATCAAACTAATAATTACAGAGAAAAAAATCTGAAACTGGTTGCACTTCAGTAACTCCAGTTGTAAATTAGATTTTAAGTCATAGGCAGGCCAGATAGCATCTCACTACTTAGCCCTCCGTTGCATCTGCAGTTAAGAGTTACTGGCTTGACTTGCTGTGATCTGGCGGCTTAAAGGTCTTTTTAAGTGTATGATTTATGATAAATAGGGCAAATTTATTTTCTCTTTAGAACTTTGAACAAAGACAGCTGAAAAAAGGAGGCACATGGATTAAGGAAATAAACACATCTGAAGTAAACTGGTACCCTTTGCAAAAAGTCAGCTACGTCAAAAGAAAGCTTACAGGTGCCAATCCAGCAAGAATCACTTGGTAAGATGCTCTCCTTTTGCTTTAAACTGCTCCACTAAGAATTTTGGCAGTCTCCTGTGTCAGATTTAGCTCCCTTCAGACAGAACGGCAGCTAGGAAAAGAGAAGAGACAGAGAGGGCAAAATTTCAACAAACCTCCTGTCAGAATTGTTTTGGTCCACATGCAGGCTCGCTGAATCACCCTGCCAGCCAAAACACCAGATATCTCCCCATGAGTGTTCTTGCTCCAGCTCAGGCCTCCTGAGCAGTTTTACTGTTCCTGGCCACACACGCATCCCCACCCTGTGAGCCTGCTTAACTTCTTACTCCTCAGACTGCTGTTCTTTACGTTCATCTCCACAGCTTTTAGGCTTAGGGGTAGTATTCAAATCTATGTACTTCTGCTTGAAATGGAACCTGAACCAGCTGTATGGGTGGCATGGAGGTAAGCTGCTTCTCAAAAACATCAAATTCAAATCTGATGGCGTTCTTGGATTATTTATGTCAGTCTAGTCAAGTCTGGCTCAAGCCAGAATGTCTTTGAAGTTCAGTTGAAGTACAATTAATCCCTTCCATCCTCTTTTAAAAAGACATTTTGGATTAACTAAGGCAAAAAAAAAAAAGAACAAGCCTGTTTTAAAACCATACAAATACTGAAAAGTGCAGGACTTGGGAGGAGTTCCTTTTGCGGTCAAGGCTGAACTGGAAAAGGCAGCAAAATGCTTCTTGCAGACACAAATCAGCAAGGCAGGTAAGGAGAGAAAACAGCTTGGATGTGAACTGCTGTAACCTTCTTTCACTTAGACCCCTTTGACAAGACTGGTAAATATTCATGGTAAGTCTTCACTGGTAAAGGACACCTGAAATCACCAGTCTTCACTGGCTCAAGGCCTTCGACAGCTCTTGAGCAGTCTCCACGTCTTGAAAAATAGAGCTGCATGGATGGTGTTCAAGTACTGTTTCACGTTTTAAAATCCCTCTCAGACTTTTTCCACGTTTCTTTTAGTAAGAGCTTGTTTTTGTGTTCTCAATTTTAGCGACGAACTACGCCTGGGCCACGAGAAGTCGCTTTCTTATAATGATTTTGCAGCTGTGGCTCGTGGTAACGCTGATCATAACGTCAGAGCCAGAGAGCCAGAAGATGGACTTTCAGAAGAGACCCAAGTGAGATGCCTGATCGATCAAGCGACAGACCCCAACGTTCTCGGCAGAGTCTGGGAAGGATGGGAACCCTGGATGTGAGAGACTGCTCCCTAAAGCCCAGTCTGCCAGGAGGAGTGTCCCCTAACAGACAGCTGCAACCAAATTAGAATTTTAAGGCCAAAAAGGAAAAAAAACTCTTAAACATTTTTGTCATTAGTTAACTTGACTAATATAGAAAATATATTTTTTTTTATTAAAGCTGTATTCAAACGGTGATTTTTGTTTTTTTTTTTTAATATGGTTCTGCAGCAAAGGAACTTTATTGGCTTTGTGTTAAAATCTATGTCGAAAGAACTGGAGACATTTTAGAGCTCGAAGACTAATTTGAAAGGCACTGAGATCACTCAGAGGAAAGCACAAATTCATACTCTGCGAACTTGTAGGCATCCTTGTAGTGAAAGCCTGTGCTTTTGTCTTTTACAGAGAGCTTAATGACACTCAACTGAAGCTATTCCGCAGACACATGTCATTTGTAATTAAAACCAGAAGACTTTCCTATCAATAGAAACAGTGAAGCACGTGGTAAAATTACACCAGAGACGGCTTTTAGCTCTAGAAAACACCTGAAGTATCTGGATGGTTATTTCATTACTGGGTAATGAGAAAGCAATGATGAGACCGTGCCAGTTTGTTCCAGCAGATTATTTTTTAACAATTAGTGGTTATGCTCCGTTACCTCTGTCCTTTAGAAGTCTCGTGTTGTATTAATTTGTTTGCCTGAAGCCAAAAGTAGCCACTGCCGACACGGCAGAGCACTGTAAGCTTCTTGCCCTAACTGGGGCACAGCACAGGAGTGGCGTTTGCCAGAGTTGTGCCAGGTGTGGCTCTTCCTCTCTGGCAGCCAATTTTCAGGTAACCTTGGTGGGAAGTGCGGTGCAGCCCAGATGGCAAGGAGGAAAGAGTTATCAAAAACAGGACTGTGGTTTATTACCCAGAATTCATTGTAGGAGGTAGTTTCCATTGAGACTTTTAATAATTATCATAAAAGGTGTAATAAAAATGAGTCTTTGCCCTTCCACTGCCTACAAGCTTTCCCTCCTGCCTCCGTGGCGATGGGGCCGTCCCGATCTCGCCGAGGGCCACGGCTGCTGCTGGCGCCAGTCTCAAATGAATCTTTCAGCTGGGGAGCAGAGGAATCTGGCTCCTGGGTACGACTCCATGAAAAATGCGGGATGGGGAAGGTTGCTCGCTGAGGCCCGATGAATAGGAAGGGAGCTTTTTTTTGTTTCAGATGCTTTCCAGCAACAATTACTATTTGTTACCTTCTTCTTAATAAATATGCTCAATTGTTTATCTGAGTACTGTTATAAATCCAGAAAAACAATCTTTTAATCATATTGTATTGATTTAAAGTATTGTTTGTTTGTATTTTGTAGAGGAATCGGCTATTTAAAAATAAAAATAAACTTTCAAATATATACCTCATTTCAAAACTTAATTTAAGGCACTTTAATCACAGAAAACATCCACATTTACCCATTTACAGAGATTATAATTAATGGACAGTGTTTTTTTCCTAAGAGCCTGTGATATAGTCCATTTTTATGTACACCTGTGTAAGATGTCTTGGTGCATTTTGTCCTTTTGATCCCTGGTATCAATTAAGAGTGTGGTGTTACGACTAAAGCTTGGTCAGGTGAGGTGCCCTGGCTTTCACATTGTCACTCTACAAATATAAGGAAGTTTAAAGGACAATAAAAAGCTACATGAAAACGCGGGGGGACGTTCGGAAATGGAGTGGCTGGTCATAGGAGGTGTTTAATTGCACTTTTGGCACATACCTCAGATACTTACTAGGTACTTTGACCTGTACCGCGGAGGACAAAGTCTATGTTTATAGTTTAACGAGGCTCTTCTCGCAGGACTTTTGATACCTTCAGCAGCAATAGAGATTTGTGAGCCGCAGGCCTCCCTCCAGGGCCATCCAAGGCTTCCTTGGCCTTCCGGAAGGGGCCATGGCAGGAGCACAGCCTGGCTCTTCCAGGGGAAGGGGACTCTGGTGAACCCTGCCCCGTGCCCTCCTCTCCCTTCAGGCCATGGCGAAAGGCCCTCAGGTGGGGGGTGAAAGCCTTTGAGACGGGTAAAAGTAACCCTGACAGTGCAAAAGAGCTTAGAACGTGTCCGTGACACTTAAAATATTTAAAAGCTCACTTCTGGCCCTAAAATAAATGCTGTCATTGGAAGCCTCGGCTCCATCAGTCCTGCTAGTGATGCGTGTGCCAAGCTCCGGTGTCAGCTAAGGATGAAAGCACAAAGCTGCTGGGTTTTCATGAGGAGGAACATCCTGTGGGATGCAAGCAGAACTGCCTGCAGGAAGATTTCCCCGTGCGGCTGAAGGAGCCTGAAAAGAACCTCCAAGCAATGTGAGTCGCGGCTGCTGTCCCCGATGCTGACTGAAGAGTGCAGCTCTCGGTAAGATACCGCAGTTGAACGGAAAGGCTGAAGCCAGCCCGTGAAGCAGCACGGAAAGTAGCGATGCCATGAAAAGCTCGAGTCGCTGGGCTTTGTGCTTTACGGGCTGGGTTTGTTCAGCTTCCAGAAGAGGGTAAGATGTTGTGAGGCTCAGAGTCGGAGACTGCTTCAAGTCTCATGACGCAAAACAAAACTTAGTAACCATCCACAAGTACGGCAGAGTGTTTCCTTCTCAGATTAGATCATCAGATGTGCACTGGATCTGGAAATTTATTGGTTGCATCTAGAAAGCCATGTAAACTCTTAGCATATTCTCTCAGTAGGTTTTTCTTAGCATGTAGAGTAATAGTTGTGTTCAAGCTAGTTATCACCATCCCAGTCATCTTACAATTTCCCTCTGACTAAAAATAACACTGCTAAACCCAGAGAAAAGCTCTGCAGCTGCAGCCTGCCGTCTCCTTTCCCAGCTGATAAAGAGGTTCCTGCACGCTGCGTGTCCTGCTCAGGATTGTTCTTAGCTCCCCACCGCCGCCCCCAGTTTGAATGTCAGCTTGAGGTGCCTGTGGCTGAGATGCGGTACGGCGCGGGCACGCGTCTGGGTGCAGGAAGAGCCTACGAGCTCTTCACCAGAACAACAAATGAGGCTGGTCTCCAGGCATGGATGAGGGGTTTCCCACAGCTCCTCTGGCCTCACGCTGGAGGGTTTGGCCAGCCGTTTCCTGAAGCCAGGTAAGTAAGCGTCTACAGGTAGAGACACTTCTCCCCAGTCTTCATGTTTTTCAAAATTGGGGTGTTAAAATTAGGATTTATTACCACTGCTTTAAAACCCTTTTTCTTTTCCCTCACAAGGCCTGAGGATGAGGGTCTGCTGCACCCATTAACACCGTGTTCCTCGTTTGGAAATGACCTGGGGTTTTAAAATCTCATTTTTAAGTTACGCCGCTTGTAAGAAACTGCACCTACGCAGAAAGGTCGCACCCTGGCAGGTGCCCACAGCACAGAATGGTGTCTCTTGTCTTGTAGCAAAGCTGCCAAAGAGCTACATCTTACACTAAACCAACAGTGGCCGCAATAGGGTGTTCAGGGTTTTTTTTTTTGGTTGCAAAAAGTGTTGGGAAGGAATGGCAATAAGGGACTGGAAAAGATTTGGTTACAGTTTCCACGTTATTTAGGGAGAGGTTTTGTTTACATTTTTGTTTCCTAGTTTTTTGGATTATTTTTTACCTTTTTGATGGGACAGGAGAGGGCAACACTCCCTCTACCTGCCCGTTAAACTCCCAGTAGATGACACTGTGAGAGATTTCATTTGGCGAGGCAGAAGATGTGGCTGTGAATTTGATCTCACGAATCTTGTCCCTGACGGAAACTCGTGCAAAACCTGCATTGGGAAAAGGTTCAGAGCATCCGCCGAAGAGGGTGAGAAAACAAGGCGTGCGGGGGCTGAGGTGGTTCACTGCTGCGGCACTTGGCCTTTTGGCTGCCCGGGTACGTGGAAGATTTATTTCAGCAGCTCAGCAGCCATGGGTGCAGCGGAACAAAACCAGCCCTTGCTGCAGGGTGGCCACAGGCTGGATCAGCGCAATGAATGGACGGAAGCGAGTCGAAGGGACGAGCAGAATGCTGTCGTAGCGACTCCAGACAAGGGAGAGGCACGAGCCCTGGCAGCGGTGGGACGAGGGGTAGGGAGGGTCCGTCCAGCAGTCACTGCACTGGCTCATGAGAACTAACGCCAACCTCAAGGAGGTACCGACCCTCCCTAGGGGTGCGCTGGCAGGTTTTTAACACCCCCCAAAAGAACTTGCACCTCCTCACCTGTACGTCCCTTTCCCCAGCAAGACCCCCAAGTGCTGTTCCTGGCTTCTGGCTGTTGAAAAAAAACGATCACTGCACTCCTGCATTTTCTCGGGGGGAGGAGAACAGCAGGCAAACCACCCCTCCATCTTTTTCCCCCTTGTCAGCTGGCTCTTTGCCACCACCCAGCCAGCCTTTCCCTGTGAAACTCAGCGCCATGAGGTGCTTCCCCTGGACAAGGTGCCCCTCCCGCAATCCTGCTCCACAGCTACTGAACCCCAGCCCGTGAACCCCTGGGAGCTGGCGTTCTGCTGGTGCTGCCTCAGCCCCGTAGCACCCCAAGAGCAGAGACAGGCTCCATGGGCTCTGCAGGGCCAGCCCAGCCCCACTGCCCCAAAGACTCCTGCACTTAGAATCACAGAATCATAGAATGGTTTGTGTTGGAAAGGGCCTTTAAAGGTCATCTAGTCCAACCCCCCTGCAAGGAGCAGGGACATCTCCAACCAGATCAGGTTGCTCAGAGCCCCGTCCAACCTGGCCTTGGGGTGCCAGAGGCAAGCACACTGGGAGGACGACGGATGGGAAGGATTAAAGTGAGGCTGAATTTCCCCCTTTCCTCATCTTCCCTGAGTGGCTTGTCCCCTATGTAAGAGGAAAAACTAGGAAGAAATACAGTGTGATGTAATTCCCATCCCTGGAGGGCTCAGAGTCCCAGTGCTTCTCTGGGATTCACCACCAGCACTCCAGAGTAATTTAAAGTTTTGTCTTCTCTCTCCAAAGATTTCTTAGAGAAAGGTTTCTTGTCCTTTCTCTCCAGGCGAAAATACTCCTCTTTGCTTGATTTGGAGCAGGAACCTCAAACTGGTTTTAGAGAAAATATTCTGAAATTCAGATGCTCAAATATTTCTTAACGCTATTCAAAACTTACGGGAGCCTGGAGAGAAGCCATGGTTCGGTGCGTCAGGTGCTCAGCAGGACAGGTGAGGGAATCAAGAGCTTGTCTCTGCTTCACTCTCCATGAAATTATTCATGCAAAAAAGAACAGATTCACCTGCCAAAATGCCAGACAAATCCACCTCAGGAAACAGCATGTGGACATTGTCCTGCCTTCAGCCCAGTGCTTTGGTAAGAGACTGGTGTCACTCACCTGGTCCTGGATGTGTCAGCGCAGGTGTAGTGGCACCCCAGGGCTTCGGAGCCTGCACGGCACACGAGGGAACCCCGAAACACGCTCCTGAGATCACACATCTTGGGCTCAGCAATGAACACAACCACCTCACCTTCCAGTGGACGGCTCTCGCTGCTGGGTTTTGGCGGTTGGTGGGGGGAGACAGGTGTCGACAGGTCGGAGCACGAGCTCTGAACACACCTCCAGGTCCTGAAGACAACTGTGAGGAAAGCTGCACCCTCCGTGATGGGGCTTAGGTGCGGCACGAGTGGCAGATATTGGGGCTTACACAGGGTTTCCAAGCCCAGGTTGCCATTTACTGAGGGATTTTGAGAACCTAATTGCTGTGTGGCAGGGTGCCCAGTGACAGCCGGGTGACCTGGCTGGGAAGCGCATCTCTTTTTTGGGGTAACACGTGATGGACGTTAAATGAGACTGTTGGGGCTGGCGCAGTTGCACATCAACACTGTCTGATGAGCAGCTGCCCTCTGGGACTAAGGACTTCAGTGGGCTGAAAGCGTAACACAGCTCCACGTACACACGGTTAAATGAGAGACTTTCCAAGGCAAATCACAATTTTATGGCTACAACAGGCAAGATGTGTCGCTTTCCAGCCATCAAGGGACCCTGCTGCAGAGCAACGAGCAGAGACTGGGTCAGACCACCCCGTGTTTCTTAACCATCTTCCCATGCTTCATGCACCCACCTCTCTGCTCTTCATGCAGACAAATGAGGGGCAGGAGGACCCCGCAGTGTCCCTCCGGGCAGCCAGGCCAAGGGCAGGTGGTGCAGAGTCCTGCAACGTGAACGTACCACAGTGCTTGAGGGCAGCAAACGACGTGCAAAACTGGGTTTGGGTACAGTATTTTTTGACAATGTGGAAAAGGAAAATTGTTTGCACTAAAAAAAAAAAGCCAACCAGCAACCACTTCTTGTGCCACTGCCAAGGTCAGTGCTTCATGTTCACGCAGACAGAGGCTGCAGGCTCAAACCCCTGATGAGCAAAGCCAATCAATCATCAAGTTTATTTAAACACAGCATCTCTGTGGGGTGAACTGCAGCGCTGAGTTAAAAGCAAAGCTAAACCCCTCCACGCGAAACCTCATCTGCCCCATGCAAAACCTCACCTGCCAGGCAGAGCGCGCTTACCCGCATCCCGCAAGCCTTCCCACGAGGAGTTTGTGGGCAAAGGGAGCGCGTGTACCAGTGCTGTCCCAACGATCTATGTTAAAATACCCCTCCCTTTGATAAACAGCTGCGTTACTGCGACAGCTGCGGTAGCGGCAGATGGATTCCTGCCCGGAGCGAGGAGGCAGGACCAGCATGTCCCCACAGTCCCCAGAAAGCCACTTCTGAGCGGGCACAGCACCCCGTGGGACACAGCTTCACGCCAGCAGTGTCACCTGAGCGCTGGGCTGAAAAGTCAGCGGCTGGGCTCGTCCTATTGAAGCGTCATAAATCTAGCCGGGTCTTCTGGAGAAAAAAAAAAACAACAACATCTTAAAATAATCTTTACATCAACTTTTCTAAGGGGGTTTTTGGTGTGTTTCTTCTGTAATTTGGTCAATGGAGCACCTGGGGGTGAAGCCAGGGTTTTTTTAAAACTGTTTTATGTAACTGGAAAATGTAGCATTTCACATCTTTGAAATGAAAATGTTTTCCTTTCTCTGATGCTCGCCAATTTAATAGTAGCAGTTCATTGGATGCCTAACCGGGGGGAGGGGGGAATGCACAATTCCTTACCGTAAGTTTCTAAAGAGCTTTAGGCCAAAGATGCCTTAGAGCCCATTTCCCACCGGAGGGTCCTGCAAGAAGAAATTCTGTCACCGATGGGGAATGGGGGGGGGCGGATTTACGGCCCTTTCGGGTGAATCTGCCCGTGCTCCAGCGGAAGGAGCGGAGCCTCGGGAGGGCGCTAGGGCGATGCACAGAGACACGCGTGGGGCAGACAGCATCTTTCCCGTGTTGGAGAGCGCGATAGGGGGCCCGTACCGGCGTCGGGGCAGCCCTCTCCGGGGACGGGACGGTGCGAGGGGCGCCTGCCCCCTCCCCTCCACGCACCGTCCCGTCCCGTCCCGTCCCGTCCCCCCTGGGGTAGCCACCCCCGACCGCGGCCACCCTCCACCGGGAGGTGGCAGCTCTCCGCGGCGGGAGCCCTGCCTCCGCGTCCGCGCACCCCACCCGCTCCCGCCCCCGGGTCCCCGGGGGTGCCGGGAACACTCGTTCCCCCGTCATTGGGGCAGGAGGCGGGGCCGGCGTCGTATAAGAAGGGACCGAGCGGGCGTTTCGTTCCCAGGTCCAGAGACGCCCTTGTCCCATCCCCGCCTCCTTCCTCTCGCCTAGCGCGGCGTGACCCGAAGGCGGATCGGCCCCCGCGGGGGAGGCGAGGCGACGGCGGGACGGCAGCAGGAGCCCCGGTACTGGCAGCACCAGCACCAGCACCAGCAGCAGCAGTAACACCAGTACCAGCAGCACCAGTAGCACCAGCACCAGCAGCACCAGCACCAGCAGCACCGGCAGCGGCGGCGGCCCCGCTCCCCACCTGCCCGTGGCGGAGGTTGGCGGTTGCGATCGTCGCGAGAGGCGGCGGTTGCTGCTCGCGGCCCGCACCCCGCACCCCCGCCCCGCGCGCCGGCCGTGCGGCGCCGCGTCCCGCTGGCCGATGAGCGCCGCGGCTCTCTACAGCCTGGACTCGCCGGCATGTTATAAGAGCTGGTGCCTGGAGCCCGCCAACTTCTACGACGCCAAGGTGGGCAGCGGCGGCGGGCCGGGGGCCGCCTGCAAGCCGGGGGGCCGCGGCGGCGGCGGCGGCGGCTGCGGGATGAGCGGCGAGGAAGCGGGGGGCGGCCTGGGGGGCAGCGGCACCAACCTGGCGGAGCTGAGCGCCGCCGCCCCGGCCATGTACGAGGACGAAAGCGCCATCGACTTCAGCTCCTACATTGACTCCATGTCGGCCGTGCCCAACCTGGAGCTGTGCAACGACGAGCTCTTCGCCGACCTCTTCAACAGCAACCACAAGCCCGAGCGGGGCGGGGACTACGGCGAGTACCTGCCGCCGGGCGGCGGCGCCGGCCGCGACCCCGCCAAGGACCTCGGCGCTGCCATGACCACCCTGCTGGGCGCCGAGCCCCGCACCGCCTCCTCCGCCTCCTCCTCCTCCTCCTCCTCCTC
>WHYT01017390.1:440328-456844 GCA_009806455.1 Tetrax tetrax | reverse complement strand
TTTAATTTTTTGTTGAATTTTTTTTTTTTTTTTTTTTTTTTTTTTTTTGTTATAGGAAGTGGATTTGGAAGAAAGACTTGTTGACTTGGATCTTAGAAGTGATTCAGATATTCCTGATGTCCCACCACTGACAGACAGCACTCCAGAAATCCTCAAAAGGGCTTTGTCAGGCTTGTCTGCCAGGTATAGTAAACCAAACAGCTCTCAAATTTAATAGCTACTGGCTAATATTTTTACAGATTATGTTGCAGTTTTAATTTTTACAGATTGTACTGCAGTTTTAAATTTCATGTGATATACATGAAAATTCAAGGATAAATTTTTGCTGGATATCATTGATTTATTTATGCTCTGTTAGTCCCTTCAGTGTAATATTTTTTGCCTATGCCTGAAGATTGCCCGTTGCATGCATTTCTAAGTAAACCCCTGCCATCTTTAGCTATAGTTTACGTAAACATTTGCCATTGCTCAGTTTGAGCATTGCAATAACAATTGCCTAACAAACAGCCATTGGGTTTGATATCCAGTATAACTTTCTGGGGGTTATAGTGGACTCATTTCCTACATCCAAGGTTAAGGTGGGGGTGGTATTTGTGTGTAAATGAAAGGGGAAGAAGTGTAAATTTTCTGCATGAGCTTTGCTGGCTTTTTGTGACAGCATTTCCACTTCTAAGTAGTTTTTCTTTACAGCTAAATACAACATAACTTTTTTTTTTCATACCTTTCAAAGGAATGTTTCATTTTTTTTCCTGACATCTCTTTTCAAACCTAGGTTTCTGACTCCAACCTGCATTCATAGGAGCTTAAGGTCTAGCAAATGTGGGCAGATCTGCATAGACAGATAATTGTGGGGACCTGCATATTCACGGAGGCTAACAAATCACCTTCCTAGTATAGTTTTATACAGTCCCTTTACAACACTTGATCAGTCAAACCCTTTTGGAGGTGGCAATTTGCATTACATTTTTTTCACTAATGCAATGAAAGAGCATTTATGTTGGTGCATAGTTGTTTAGAGCATAGTCCAGTTATGTAGAGCAAAGTCTCAGTGATAGTCTCAGACCCTACTGCATGCTAGGCAGAGAGCCAACTATTCTTACCGTTTCCGTGCTTTTATACCCATAGTTCCTCTAACCACCACCAGGTGTCCTCGATTTTACTTCTCTTAGAAAGTCCCTTATTTTTCAATCCCAGGGCTCCTGATATTCGTCGCCCCCAACACATTTAGATGTGTGATAGATCACACACTAAAAAACCACCTAGTAAAATGAATGTCTTTGTCATATATACTTCATGCTCAACAGAACAAACCAAGCAATATGCAATGTGTATTTTAGATGCAACTTAGGTCTTGCAAGAGTCAGAAGGAGGACCTCCAATCCAGACTATGATTAAAAAATTCCAGTCCTTGTAAAAACCTACTGGAGATCAGGTTATCTCCAACAGCAGTGTGAAACTACAGGTTTTTTTACTTGCTCCTTTTCTAATTTGTTGTCTGTTTTCTGTTGTGATGTCTGGGAGCTATAAACACACATATTGTTCCCAGGTTTCAAAAAGGATGTCTAAACTGCACCAGCTGTGAGCTGAAGGTGATGTTCTCTACTGCCATCACACTGCAAGGAGTATCTAGTTCCTGTCACTTCCAGAGTTCTCCTACCATGTTAAATGTTGTGGAAGTCTTAGGTCTCCAAATCAAACTTGTTCCAGAGGGCGCTTGCATGGTGATAACCTCAAAGCCTGCAAGTAAGAGGCGCAGGCGAAACCTTTGCTGTGTCACATGCTTGAAATTCTTTATTGGAGTGTTTGCACAAAGGTGCACAGAGGTGCTTTGTGTGCAGAATTAAATTCTTGGTGTTTTATAAATGCTACGTTCAAAATTACCCACTAATTTAATTTAGTAACTGGCAGTCCCACCAGAGCTGCTGTTATAATGCGCAACATGAGTGAGCTGCACTGTAGCTCTCAGAAATACTGTTTCTCTCTGTATTTGGCCTTTAGAGGGAGTGGTATCTGTAACTTTCCAGTGGAGACTTAGGATACAATAAACTTGTCAGATGGCTTCCTAAATTCTGGAGCTTGTTGTCTTACTGAAGCTGTCTTTCCAGTGCTGCCTGCGCTTGTCGACACCCTCAAGATGCTATGTGGTATTTTAACAGTATTCTTAAGGGAAGTTGAGTTCTTCTAAAGGAATCTTACTCACTATAGATATGCCACTAAGAGAAAGCTGCTACTCTACAGCCCACGTCATAGAGGAACGTAAAGATCTGTGGTGATAAAGCCCTTTGTGCCTTTGTTCTGATACTTAAGGCAAATCCAATTAATGGCTTTTAGCTGCCATTAACCTGACGATGAATAACATCCTTGAAAATAAAATTAATACTGAAGTTTAATTTAAGCTGAAGTTTACTTTAAAACTGGAGTATGATGCAAACCTAAGTGTCCCCTGAATCAGGTGTATCTTCTGATGCAGCAATGAAACACAAGACTGATAGAAAGCAAAACATGAGAAAAAAATCGCTACTATAGCTTAAAGAAATTCTATGTTTAGCAGTAACTTGTGATTAGTTGGTTCCATGTACTTTTAGAGGCAAAATTCTTGAAGTGAAAAGCACAAGTGAAAGAGGAGAAAAACTTACTGAAAAGTAATATGAACAATAAAATATAGACTACTGATAACTGAGCACAGTTTTTATGGCACAGTGGAGCATGTGATAAGTTTTTTAAGATTATTTTTAAAAAATGAACTGAGTTCTTGATTTTTCCTGATACTGGCCTTCGGGGGCAGGGGGTTGGCGATGTGGGAAATAACATTTTAGTTACTCTAGAAATTAAAAAAAAAAAAAGAAGAAAAAACCCAAAACCAAAACCCACACCAAACCCCAAAAAAACCACCACAGCAAAGACTTCCCAGTTGTTTGGGTTTTTTTGACAAACAACTCTTATTTTTTCAAAGATGGCATTCTGCACCTGGAGTACTGTGTTCAGTTTTGGGCCCCTCACTGCGAGAAAGACATTGAGGTGTGTCCAAAGAGCAAAGAAGCTGGTGAAGGGTCTGGAGAACAACTCCTATGAGGCGTGGCTGAGGGAACTGGGGTTGTTTAGTCTGGAGATAAGAAGGCTGAGGGGAGACCTTATCGCTTTCTATGACTACCTGAAAGGAGGTTGTAGTGAGCTGGGTGTTGGTCTCTTTTCTGAAGTGAAGATTGATAGGACAAGAGGAAATGGCCTCAGGTTGTGCCATGAGAGGTCTAGATTGGATATTAGGAAAAATTCCTTCACTGAAAGGGTTGTAAAGCATTGGAACAGGCTGCCCAGGGAAGTGGTGGAGTCACCATCCCTGGACACATTTAAGAGACGTGTAGATGTGGTGCTTAGGGACATGGTTTAGTGGTGGACTTGACAGTGTTAGATTAATGGTTGGACTTGATGATCTTAAAGGTCTTGTCCAACCTGAATGATTCTATGGTTACAGGAAATTTTATTCTACTTCCCTTAGGTTGCCAGAAGCAGCTGCAAAGGTCCACAACGGCAAAAGAGTACAGCTAGTGTGACCCATCACCACTCATTGTCACATATTTTCCTGTCCTAGTTCCAGTGCTCACAAGAGCACAGGATTGCTTTCAATAGGTAACCCTCTACTGGCAAAATAGCTGCTTTGCTGCTATGGAAAGTTGGTGATCGCCTGGTATTTTGTCTGTTACTCCTCAAAGAATTGTATGCTTTTTACCTGGCAGCCTTTCTTTCATATGTGAGTGACGGCTGAGCTCCCATCAATCTTGCCAATTATGTAATGCTTTTTGAGCGTCATGTTGTATTTTCACAGCAGCTTCAATATGGGGTTGATCCATTTAATTGCAAATTATGTTTGAGGGTAGGGAGCATGGGGGAAGAAGAAGGGTGGCTAACTTCAATTTCTTTTACTATATATGCTGTTTAGTGGAATAGTTGGTTGATTCTGTGTTTCTTGCTGTGTGTTTTATTAAGCACAAACATTTCTGGAACTCCCACTGTTTCTGATACACTTTACTATCTATTTAGTAAAGGAAGTGGCATTTATTTTCGTTTGTAACTGCTTGCTTTTTTTTCTCTTTTTAAAATATAGATGGAAAAATTGGTGGATTCGTGGGATTCTCACTCTAGCTATGATTTCTGTGTTTTTTCTGATCATATATCTGGGATCATTTATGCTGATGCTTCTGGTAAGTTTGTTTAAATACATTCTGCCATGCAAGAGTTACTTGATCTCTTTGTTCATTGTCCCTAAGACAGCTGGAAGCAAACTGCACACAATGTTTAGAGCAATTTGTCTCTTATTTGTGTGAATGTAAATAATTTTGAAAAAAAAAAAAACTGGACAGATTCACAACTGGGCCTTGTGGATTAAGGACTTCTTATATATTGTAATTTATTGTAATTTCATTTTTTTTTTTAGGTAGGAATTAAAGTAACTCTGAGAAGTTGAACGTTGCCTTGAAGTTTAGTAAACTATTGTCATCCATTTCCTTGTCCAGTTCCCATCACCGACTGTTACATTCCTTAAGATTTGGGTTTTTTTTTTAAAAAAAAACAAACAAACAAACACAAAGACACAAGAGTTTCATTTCTGAGGCTGAGGAGAGCATGCAGCTCTGTTCTGGCTGTGACCAGCACTGAAAGGCTTTCCTCAGGCATGCTCCATTAATTCCCTGCTTCTCTGCGGGGCTGCCTTGTGGCCTTGGGTTTATCTGTAGAATGGAGCTAGATCCCTCTGCAAGGTACAGAGATAAAATGCGTTTTTAGGTCATGAAGTGAAATAATAATAGTAATAGTCATACACCCTGCATACCCAGTCAGCCTTTACTGCTTCTTTTCAGCATTTTTATTGCTGGCATTTTTATTGAATAATGGTTTAACTGTCTTTCCCCGTCATGGCAAGTAACAGGCAGGGATGTGCAGTCTACAACACTGAAACTAACTGCTTTGATTTTTGACTCTAAGTTTCTTTAACTGTCAAAATGTGCTTTTGCTTTTTCATGGCCTTCTGTGAAACACCTTTTGAATTATATTCATAAAATAATTTAGGTTAGAAAAGACCTTCAAGATCATCAAGTCCAACCATTAATCTAACACTGCCAAGACCACCGCTAAACCATGTCCCTAAGCACCACATCTACACGTCTCTGACATGAGTCCAGGGATGGTGACTCCACCACTACCTCTCTGGGCAGCCTGTTCCAATGCTTTACAACCCTTTCAGTGAAGAAATTTTTCCTAATATCCAATCTAAACCTCCCCTGGTGCAATTTGAGGCCATTTCCTCTTGTCCTATCAATCTTCACTTCAGAAAAGAGACCGACACCCTACAACCTCCTTTCAGGTAGTCATAGAGAGCAATAAGGTCTCCCCTCAGCCTTCTTATCTCCAGACTAAACAACCCCAGTTCCCTCAGCCGCTCCTCACAGGAGTTGTGCTCCAGACCCTTCACCAGCTTCTTTGCTCTTTGGACACGCTCCAGCACCTCAATGTCTTTCTTGCAGTGAGGGGCCCAAAACTGAACACAGTGTTCAAGGTGCAGCCTCACCAGTGCCGAGTACAGAGGGACGATCACATCCCCAGTCCTGGGGATACGATACAAGCCAGGATGCTGCTGGCCCTCTTGGCACCTGGGCACACTGCTGGCTCATGTTCAGCCATGTGTCAACCAACACCCTGAGGTCCTTTTCCACCAGGCAGCTTTCCAGCCACCCTTCCCCAAGCCTGGAGCGTTGCATGGGGCTGTTGTGATCCAAGTGCAGGACCCGGCACTCAGCCTTATGAACCTCATACAACCGCCCTCGGCCCAGCGATCCAGCCTGTCCAGATCCCTCTGCAGAGCCTTCCTGTCCCCGAGCAGGTCAACACTCCCGCCCAGCTCGGTGTCATCTGCAGACTTACTGAGAGAGCACTCAATTCCCTTGTCCAGATCACTGATAAAGACATTAAACAGAATTGGCCCCAATACTGAGCCCCGGGGAACACGACTTGTGACCGGCTGCCAACTGGATTTAATTCCATCCACCACCACTCTCTGGGCCCAGCCATCCAGACAGTTTTTTTACCCAGCAAAGAGTACACCCGTCCAAGCCGTGAGCAGCCAGTTTCTCCAGGAGAATGCTGTGGGAAATGATGTCAAAGGCTTTACTGAAGTCCAGGTAAACAACATGCACAGCCTTTTCCTCATCCGCTAAGCAGGTCACCTTGTCACAGAAGGAGATCAGGTTGGTCAAGCAGGACCTGCCTTTCATAAACCCACGCTGACTGGGCCTGATGACCTGGTTGTCTTGTACATGCCACATGAAGGCACTCCAGATGATCTGCACCATAACCTTCCCTAGCACCAAGGTCAGACTGACAGGCCTGTAGTTCTGTGGATTCTCCTTCTGTCTCTTCTTGTAGATGGGCATCACATTTGCTAACCCTCCATCAACTGGGACCTCCCCTGTTAGCCAGGGCTGATCATAAGTGATGGAAAGTGGCCTGGTGAGCCCTTCCTCCCTCAGTACCCTTGGTTGGATCCCATCTGGCCCCATAGACTTATGTGTGTCTAAGTGGTGCAGCAGGTCGCTTACCATTTCCCTTTAGGTTATGGGTGCTTCATTCTACTTCCCATCCCTGTCTTCCAGCACAGGGGGCTGGGTACCTGGAGAACAGCTGGTCTTATCATTAAAGACTGAGGCAAATAAGGCGTTAAGTACCTCAGCCTTTTCCTCATCCTTTGTCACAATGTTTCCCCCCCACCTCATCCAGTAAAGGATGGAGATTCTCCTTAGCCCTCCTTTTGTTGCTTTTTTCTTTTTTTTTTTTTTTTTTTTTTTAATGGCAGTAGGCAGATTAAGTTCTAGTTGAGCTTTGGCCCTTCTAATTTTCTCCCTGCATAACCTCATGACATCCTTATAGTCCTCTTGAGTTGCCTACTCCTTCTTCCAAAGGCCATAAACTCCCTTATTTTTTTTCCCCCCTGTATTGTCTTGAGAGGCTGGAATGCTGTTTCACCGGTATTATGGTCTGCATTACAGTCTACTTCTGAATTAGTCTGGTTTATATTTCCTGTTTTCAGGTGAATGACATAACAAACTAGTAATTCATTTTTTCATTGCTGGAGATTTTTCTTTTTTGTGTGTGAAGAAGTAACAAAAAAAAAAAGCCCCTTTAAAGTGTAGGTAATTGTAGAGATATATTTTTTTACAATCCTTCCCTTAGTAGTCTGTTACACTGAATGATGATAACGAGCAAAAAGGAACAAATCAATTTGCAGTGTGATTCGGTATATTCATGTGACTCTGAGGTCGCAATCATGGGCAAAGCTATCAAGAGATGAACCAAAAAGTAATTAAAGTTAAGTACTTACAGAGTTAAAACTCTGTCTTCTAATATAATAAACTGTTCATAAAATTGACATTTGAGAATATGTAAAAAGAATGGAGTGAAAAAAACCCCAGTTTTGTTAATAAATTATTTAATTTCACTGGAATCAAATAATTTACATTTAAACAAGAGCTGTTGTGCTAAAGCCAAATCTTAACACTGAGACTGAAAATGCCCAGAGACTTGCAGGAAGGGTAGTCCAGTGAAGTTTGGAGGACAAGCCCTGAGACTGCTCTAAAAAGTTGGGAGGCATGTTTTACATTTGCCGGCTACTAAGGTAAAAGGCGCAAGCTTCCATGCCTTTGGACCCCAGCGTCCTTTTCCAGTGTAAGGTGCAATACTTGAATGTTGCTCTTGCACATAGCATTTAAGTTTTATAACGCAGGCCAAGCAGAAGAAAGAGCATGACACAGGGGAGCTTCAAAGTTAACTCACTGAAATGGTGTAAGACTGTTTTAAACCGTGTTCACATGTTGAGCAAGATGAAGTTTATCCATGAATGCAGGTAGTAAGAGAATACTGCAAAGCCTGGCATGCCGACACGCGCAGTCGGCGTGGATAGGTTCTTACTCCTGCCTCTGCATGGGATTAAGGGTGGCCTGTGTTTGGCAATACTTGGTATTTAGGCAGGGCAGTCTGGTTGGTGACTGGATTAGACAAAATTGGCAGAGTCTCCTTTGGAGCCCAAAGGACGTACTACCAGACTTGCACGGGCAAGCGCAGAAGTAGTGACATCAGCAAAACAAAATGAAGGCTGTGGAGGGTGTGACATTCAGACCTGGGTTAAAGCAGCTTTGCTTCTAATCATCAATGCTAATTGCCCTTAATGAGATGCTTGCAAGTGGAAGATCTGAGCGTCTGAGTTGTGTCGCACAGCTAGTTTATTCCATTGGGCCTAGAAAATATTTCCTAAACTAAATTTAAAGATAAAGCTTAGCCAAAAGAAATAGAAGAGCCTTCTTTGGAGGAAGTACTTTTGACCTGCTGCTGCCAAATTGTTTTAGTGAAGAAAAGTCAGGAGCTTTCCCTTGTTTCACAAGTATAATCTGGCAGCTAGCCCAATGTGTTTTTTCTCTGCGTGCCTAGTGGTTTTGAGGGTTTTTGGGATTTTAAATGGAGCTTTAGTTTTCCTTGGACTTTGAAGCTGTTTGTTTTCTGCGTGGAATTTGAATTCAGAATAATTTCTCTGCTTAATGCAGGTTACAGTACTACTTGCTGCCTTTAAGAAACAACTGCAGCTTATTTACAGTGTTTTATTTCTCTTATTTTAGGTCTTAAGCATCCAAGTGAAGTGTTACCACGAAATCATTACTATAGGTTACAGAGTCTACCACTCGTATGATTTACCATGGTTTAGATCTCTCAGCTGGTGAGTAACAAGCAAGAACATCAATAAGTAGAGATGTGAAACTTAAATCTTCATGTTCTTCATATCCTGTCATGGTATGATAGCTTTGTAGGTCATGTGCGGACATAAAACTTGACATTTGTCTCTAATACAGGATTCTGTAGTTGTCTTCCACCTGTGAACTTGGACAAGTCAGTTGGGCTTTTACCGCTTCAATTTTTTTCCTTGTTATAAATATGTATATATATGTACACATACATGTATGCATACATATATACTTTACGTCTGAATTGAGCATGTGTAAGCTATCTAAAAATGTGCATAGACAAATAATCACCTGGTATGTATTACATGAACTACTTTGATTTTTTTATTTTTGGCTGTTAACCTTGCACAAGAAGTAAATAGAACAGGTACCTTAAAGGCTCCTCTTCACATACATAGAGAATTAAAATAATAACATACAAGTTTTAAATCCTTTCCAATCATGCACTTAATCACAGGACTGCATAAATAGAGTGTTGGGGGACCTTCTGAAAGCCAGAAGATGAGATTAATTTTTCTGGCAAATCCCAGATACTTGTGACAAAGTCCAGCTTATATAGAGTTGGATAGGACTGGGGAAATCAACTCTTCTTCTGAGTTGTGGAATGAAAAATAAAGGCTTTTGATTAGAGTCAGTGTCACTGACTGACTATCTCTTGTCACATTGTGGCTTCACTTCTGGAAGCAAATGTACTGTGTAATGTGGTGGATTCCTGCTGTCAGCTGTTCTGTAAATGCTAATCAGTTCCCTTCTGGTCACTCCTGGATTATCCAGGGGACTGATCTATTGTCTGCTTTATTCCATGGCTTCTGGATCTACAGCTAGAGCAGACTCATACATGAGTGATCTGTAGTCTCGACAAAATTTTTAGAGGAGGAGATGTGCACTCTACTGCTTAGTCTACTTTGGTGACCAGTGTCACTTTCATGTTTGGAGCTCAAAATCAGCTCTTCTGCATTGCCAGACTAGTTAACGTCAAAGCTCCTTTCAGTCCAATCTCTTGCCACTGAAACTAAATATTAAGACACTTGAATGAGATGAGACAATCCTGTAGTAGTCTGAACATCAACTATTTGGCTTATTTAGAGATGTGAAGCCTTGCAAAGTGAGCATTAACAGGTACTGGGGGGAAGAGATAAGTACTCACTTTGAGACTGTCTGGAGATCCAGTCTTGAATCATAAGTTTTTATCTTTTGTGGCTGACTTTGGTAATAAGCTGAAGAGTATGTGGATTTGCTATTTAATGGATTTTTATTGAGTCCTACCTTGGCATCTGAGGATCTCATTGTGACTTTACTCTAGAAAGCTGAGTAACTGAACTTGTGTGAAAACCTGTGACAAAATTACTTGTATACTGACTGTTTTGACTGAAAGGAGTTTCTTTGAAGATGGCAAAATTCACACTACAGGGTATCCTAAATCAGTATATGTGTACAAACACAAAATGTGCAAACAGACAGAGCTATTTGGATCCAGTGAAGTATCTATCTAGAGGAAACTAGCCTATAGTTGAAAGTTTCCTCCTTTTCTCTGTGTAGGTAGAGAGGTGGATAGAAGAGACCAACCTATATTTAAATGTTCCCTCTTATTTTTCAAGCTTAGAGTAAATACTTGCAATGCATCAGCATTCCTCAGTGGGGGATAATTGAACGTTGAGAAGTCAGACTTCACCGTGGCCTTCCATTGACTTTGCCAGCAGATGGTCCTTAAACCTCTTTGGTCTAAGGAGGCTATGCCTGAGAGGCATCCCAACGCAGGGGAAATGCTGGTCACAG
This sequence comes from Tetrax tetrax, assembly GCA_009806455.1. Classification (NCBI taxonomy): domain Eukaryota; kingdom Metazoa; phylum Chordata; class Aves; order Otidiformes; family Otididae; genus Tetrax; species Tetrax tetrax. Next base: position 446,291 of record WHYT01017390.1, on the reverse strand, counting down.
CCCACTGCAACCCAGGAGAGCTCAATGGGTCTCACTTAGGGTCGCTATTTATAGGGTCTGGAATAATTAACTTTTGTCAGGTACTTTTCCATTTCAGCCTGGCTCAGATGACAAAATATTCTTGTGCTTTCTCCTCAACGCACAGGCCTAGAATTTGAAGTTCTGGTATCGCTCCCTTTGGGCTCCAACCAGGTGCAGGTGTGTTAGGCTGTCAGGAGGTGATTGACTTTATTACTATTTCCATTGTTTCCAGTAATGGGGAAAACAGGAGCCAGGTGCATTAAGGGGGTGCGGGCTCACTGTATTCACAGTCTGTTCCTGACTCACCCTAGGTTGGTATGTTATGTTACCTAGGGCGAGCAGAGTCGCATCAAGCACCTGGTGACTCTGTGTTATGTTGCCCAGGAGGAGAGGAATTGCAGCAAGCACCCAGTAGCTCAGGGTGGGGGTAGATAGCATAGAATCATAGAATCATAGAATGGTTAGAGTTGGAAGGGACCTTCAAAGGTCATCTAGTCCAACCCCCCTGCAAGGAGCAGGGACATCCCTGACTAGATCAGGTTGCTCAGAGCCTCATCCAGCCTGGCCTTGAATGTTTCCAGGGATGGGGCATCCACCACCTCTCTGGGAAACCTGTGCCAGTGTTCTACAACCCTCACTGTAAAAAATTTTTTCCTGATATCCAATCTAAATCTACCTCCCTCTATTTTAAAACCATTACGCCTCGTCCTATCACAACAGGCCCTACTGAACAGCCTCTCCCCATCTTTCCTGTAGGCCCCCTTGTGGTACTGGAAGACCGCTATCAGGTCTCCCCAGAGCCTCCTCTTCTCCAGGCTGAACAGCCCCAACTCTCTCAGCCTGTCCTCATAGGAGAGGTGCTCCAGCCCTCTGATCATCTTCGTGGCCCTCCTCTGGACCCTCTCCAACTGGTCCATGTCCTTCTTATGTTGGGGGCTCCAGAACTGGACACAGTACTCCAGGTGGGGTCTTACCAGGGCAAAGTAGAGGGGCAGAATCACCTCCCTCGACCTGCTGGCCATGCTCCTCTTGATGCAGCCCAGGATGCAGTTGGCCTTCTGGGCTGCAAGGGCGCATTGCCGGCTCATGTTGACCTTTTCATCCACTAGTACCCCCAAATCCTTCTCCTCAGGGCTGCTCTCAATCCATTCTCCGCCCAGCCTGTATTTGTGCCTGGGATTGCCACGACCCAGGTGCAGGACCTTGCACTTGGCCAGGTTAAACTTCATGAGGTTGGCACGGGCCCACCCCTCCAGCCTGTCCGGGTCCCTCTGGATGGCATCCCTCCCTTCTAGCATGTCGATGGCACCACACAGCTTGGTGTCATCGTCGAACTTGCTGAGGGTGCACTCTATCCCACTGTCCATGTCGCTGACAAAGATGTTGAACAGGGCCAGGCCCAACACAGACCCCTGAGGGACGCCACTCGTGACCGGTCTCCACTTGGACATCGAGCTGTTGACCACCACTCTCTGAGTTTGGCCATCCAGCCAACTCCTTATCCACCGAGTGGTCCATCCATCGAACCCATGCCTGTCTAGTTTAGAGAGAAGGATGTCGTGCGGGACAGTGTCAAAAGCTTTGCACAAGTCCAGGTAGATGATCTCCATTGCTTGTCCCTTCTCCACCGATGCTGTCACCCCATCATAGAAGGCCACCAAATTGGTCAGACACGGTCTGCCCTTGGTGAAGCAATGTTGGCTGTCACCAACCACCTCCTTGCTCTCCATGTGCCTTAGCATGGTTTCCAGGAGAATCTGCTCCATGACCTTGCCAGGCACAGAGGTGAGGCTGACTGGCCTGTAGTTGCCCAGGTCCTCCTTGTTCCCCTTTTTAAAAATGGGGGTTATGTTCCCTCTCTTCCAGTCATCGGGGACCTCACCAGACCGCCACGACTTCTCAAATACAGTGGCCAGCGGCTTGGCAACTTCATCCGCCAGTTCCCTGAGGACCCACGGATGGATCTCATCAGGTCCCGTGGACTTGTGCACCTTCAAGTTCCTCAGATGTTCCCGAACCTGCTCTTCCAGTACAGTGGGCGGTTATTCATCCTCACAGTCCGTGCTTGTGCCTTCCACAGCTTGGGTGGTGAGACAAGAGCCCTTATCAGTGAAGACTGAGGCAAAAAAGTCATTGAGTACCTCAGCCTTCTCCATGTCCTGGGTAACCAGGACACCAGTTTCCTTCCGGTCTGGTGTCCTACATGGGGCCCACATTCTCCTTGGATTTTCTTTTGTCCCCTACATACCTATAGAAGCTTTTCTTGTTGCTTTTTATATCCCTGGCCAGGTTCAATTCCGTCAGGGCTTTAGCCTTCCTCACCCGATCCCTGGCCTCTCGCACAGCCTCTTTGTAGTCCTCCCAGGCTACCTGTCTCCGCTTCCACCCTCTATAGGCTTTCTTCTTCACTCTCAGTTGGTCCAGGAGCTCCTTGCTCATCCACGCAGGCCTCCTGGCCTTTTTGCCTGACTTGTTCTTCATCAGGATGCACCCCTGCTGAGCTTGGAGGAGGTGCTCCTTGAATGTGGACCAACTTTCCTGGGCCCCTCTTCCCTCCAGAGCCACCTCCCATGGCACTTTGCCCATGAAGTCCCTGAAGAGGCCGAAGTCCGCCTTCTTGAAGTCTAGGGCTGAGAGCTTGCTGTGTAGTTTCCTTGCTGCCCCGTGGATCTTGAACTCCACCGCGTCATGGTCACTGCAGCCAAGGCTGTCCATCAGTTTCACATCCCCCACCAGCCCCTCCCTGTTGGTGAGCACAAGGTTGAGCATGGCACCCCTCCTCCTTGGCTCCTCTAGCGCCTGCAGGAGGAAGTTGTCGTCCACGCATTCCAGGAACCTCCTGGACTGCCTGTGCCCTGCCGTGTTGTCTCTCCAACAGATTTCGGGGTGGTTGAAGTCGCCCATGAGGACCAGGGCATCACCACACCATGTCAGATTCACTGTCCTATAACCTCAGAGGATTCATTATGCAAGTAGCTTTTTCCCTGTTTGTAGGGCAGAAATTGCAAGCTACCCGTATTAGGACACAGGAAAAGAATATGCAGAATGGCTTGTGTCAACATCGATGAGAGCAAATACTTGTTCTACTTCTAGAATATCTGAAAAGGACTTGCGTAGGTGTGGAATATTCAATACTGTAGTTAAGGACAAAATGAATTTTTCAACTGTATCCTGCAATATCTGTTTGTTTTTCTAGTGCGGTTACTTTAGAAGAAATAAAATTGTAAAATTGGTTTGTCAGAGCAGACACTGACCAGAAGTATAAGATTGGATTTATACTTGAATTTGATTTTTGTCACATGTCTTTTCTACCCTTCTGGTTTTCCTTTTGTATGGTATTTTTGTTGGGGTGGGGTTTTTTTGTTTGGTTGGTTTTTTGTTTGTTTTTTTTTTAAGAATGATCCTTAATATATATTACCATCTTAAAATAACTACTAGCTGTTTTATGTTGTAGGTACTTTTTGCTGTGTGTGAACTACTTCTTTTATGGAGAGACTGTAGCTGATTACTTCGCTACATTTGTTCAGAGAAGAGAACAGCTTCAATTCCTAATTCGCTACCACAGGTTTATATCTTTTGCACTCTATTTAACAGGTAAGTGTAGGAAATTGCAAAAATGAAGTAACTTTGTGCTGCATTTGTTTCTGTGCTTATCTCTTTTTAATTTTTTAAAAATAGTTGATCCCCAGCTTTATGCACTTTCAGTTTCTTCTTCCTCTTTATGTTTGAGGAAATTAGGTGTTGGCAGTTCCATTTTTCCTGTGAAACGATGAATATAAATTTTGCCTTCACTGAGAAGAAAGCAGCCTAAACAAATAGGTGATCTTGAGAAAGTTGATCTAATAGCCCTCAAGAGAAGTTGGCATCACTTAATTTTGATTGCTGAAGAACGAGGGCTCAGTACCTGAGTACATGAACACTATTTTGGCAGTCTGTGGAGATGGCATGGATGTGTAATTGCTGTGCTGGGTTGATGCTTTGTTGTGCAAGTGTTCTGATAGACCTACAGCAATAAGGTCGACCAATGTATTTTAAACTGATTATTCAGAATGCCTGAGGCTTTATTTTGTCTGCAAGATATTCAGATGTTTGCCTCACGGATATGTTTTCCTCCCTATCCAAAAAAAGACTTTTTAGAAGCCTATTCTCTAGGAAGAAGAGGCACAGGGTAGCAGTCTTGTGGGGTATTGCTTCGTGAACACGTAAATATGGTGTTTTCAGCAATGCACTTAATATTACTTGAGCCTAATATTAAATCAACTGAAGACTCAGATTGGCCGAAGGGACAGGAGACTACTATGCTACAAATACTTGTAAAATATAATAAGAAACCTGATCTTCATGATGAACTGTCAGTCTGTCTACTGTTAATTTTTTTTTTTTTAAACCAGATAAAAATTCTTCTTAGAGAATGCTTAGATCTCAAACTTGAAACCAGCTTTGCAAGACTTGACCTTTTCCTCTTGGCTTGAGGAAAACAACTTAAGTAATGCCTCGTGACCGCTGAAGGGAGATGAGGGGAGAGATGAGACAAGCCAGTCATGAGCAACAGCAGGAGGGAGAGCGTAGCAGAGCCCCTTGGCAGCTGTCGCATTGGGATCATGGGGTCACTGAGGGGCTGTCCCCAGGGTTAAGGGTCTTTTGAGGGCCTCTGACCCTTGCTGGTGCAGGAAGTTGCCCTTAGAGAAGAAGTGCTCTGTTAGACACCCAGAACATTTCTTTCAGTCAGTTGGATTCTCCCAATGCCTGCACTTCATGCTTGCATTGCATGCAGCCATATGCCTGTCTGGGGAAAAGAGGCAAGCTGGTCTTTTCCTTTTAATTATTTCTGTTAATTATTCAAAACCAGCTTGTTGACCTGGTTTTTGAGTGGTTTCTAAAGGTGACGGTCTCCTCCGCTAAAAAGTGATGTCTACAATGAGACCTTCTAAGCAGTGAAATGGGTGCTTGTTACTGATGTGAACTAAATCTTGTGCTCTGATGAGAATAATTCTATATGTACGCTTAACCGAATAGAAACAAATGCTCCTAGCAGCAGGGAGATTAAAAGCTGCTTCAAGGGAAGAGGATTACTGATATATCACAGTTCAGTGTAATAAAATGTAAGATGGTACAAACTACACTTGCTTTGTTTTACAGGCTTCTGCATGTTTGTTTTGAGTTTAGTGAAGAAACATTATCGTCTGCAGTTTTACATGGTGTGTATTACCCACTTTGCTGTGGTCCCTCACGCTATGAATGTCACTAGAAACAGTCATGTCCCTGTGTTCATAAAATAGCTTGGAAGAGGGGTGTGGAAAATGTGCTTAAACCAACAGTCCTTTTCAGTAACCTGAAATCAAGTGGTGTTGGGCTTTTCAGTATCTGCTCACCTCGCAGCTTATTATTATTATATCACAGGATGTTGCCTTTTGGTCAATGCAAACTGTCACTGGTGAGGTCTTGTGCATATACAACGTGATAACATTTCCCTTAGTGACAGGCTGATGTGCAAGAGATTTCTGGAGAAAGGGGTGTGCATCTCCCTCCCAGGTCTGAAGCCAAATAGTTCAGCATAGAAAGTGGTTCTTGTGACTCAAGCGTTACTTTGTAGAGGCCCCACTGAAGTAGTATGAAGGGAACTTGATCTTAACCCCTATGTGGAAGATTTATTGTGTGACACTGAGCAGCAGTTCTGGTCTTCTGCTTTGCTGTGCCTCAATAGATCATTAACCTATTAAAAGAAAACAGTGTTTTCATCTCTTGTCCACCTAATAAACAGCATGGTAGCTAATCACGAGCATAAACTTTTTTCTTATTTGTATCTTATAGGTCAAAAACTAATTTTGTAACAAAAAACCAAAACAAAACTGACAAATCAAACAAACCCAAAACCAAGACAAACCCCCCAAAACCACCCAAAGCAAAACAAACCCAAAAACCCCTACTGAACTCCCTCCCCG
>WHYT01017390.1:412794-440308 GCA_009806455.1 Tetrax tetrax | reverse complement strand
CCCCCCCCATCACCCCCCCCCCCCCTTCTGTATAGGAATGGTTAGTAGCAACAGTGAAACAGTAATGCAGTACAGCTCCTGTCTTTAAAGAACCTGAACAGTCAGAGCATTGTGCAGCCTTAAAGATTTCCTAAAGTTCTGGGGAGGCGGTTAACTCCTGTTTCTACAGTACTTTAGATAGCACTTTACCATTGAGGTTCCCTAACTGTAGACTAGGATTTAGCTGAACCCTGTATGAGCATGTAAAAAAAAAAGTCTTTCACTCAAAAAAATTTACCCCGTTTGTGGGAGGACTTGCCTGACAGGGAAATGCAGCTTTTTTAGGAGAGATGGTCTTTATTTTCTAATCTGAAAAAAAAAGTCCTCATTTTCAGATTGGCACAAGGTAAATATGTTAATTTTCCATTTTTTTTTCCTTTTTCCCCTTCTGGAAAGAAGGCAGAAAAAATGTGGTGTCAGTCATATGATTTAGTGCCTGCCCAGAAAACATTAAGGTGTGACTACCTAAGAATTGCAGTAAAACAGACGGGAGCCATGTATCTGCTGTGTGGCAGTGTTTGGACAGAGAAGGAGATTAGCCATCTGGTTTTAGGTGGTGTTCCAGTATCACTGTACAAATACCAAAAATTTTACTGCAGAGATGCTTTAATTAACCAGCAGGCAATATTTTCAGAAACCTTTACTCAATTGTTGCAGTCCCCCTTTCAGCCTTCTTGAGTTGTCTTAAGTGGAAATAGATGCTGGCAGCCATAGGAAAACACATGAGATAAATGTGAGTGTTAAATGTTAATCGGTTAAGTGTTAATCTGAGTGTTAAATGGCCCAGACAATTAGAGTGCTTAAATTTGGCATTTCATGGAAAAACTACCAGTTCTTGACTCAAAAGTTTTTTGAGAATAAAATCTGGTAAACTGTTTGGGAACCACTTTATTGTACACTGGTACTACAGAATAAACACCAAGTACGTACAGTAATGCTAAGCAAAATGACTGTTTAAATGCCCATGTGCATCAAAATTAACACTTTGTTTTCACTAATCCTGAGAATTTTCACGTTCCATAAGAGGACTGGTATTCTGTTATGAGAGATATCTACATCTGTGTAACATGACTCTTCCATGAGTAGTTCATTGCCATCTTATTGTTACAGTTCTAACATGTCTGTTACATGTATATACAGAATATCACATTGCTTACATTTCTTTGCTGCTTTCATGCTGAAGGTGTATGTCTTACTAAATCCAATATTAAACTGCATGTTAAAAAAATCTGGGTGGAGGTAAGTGATGGGGAGACCTGTTAAAGTTTCAGTATTACTTCAGAAAGCCAGCTAACTTGTGATATACTGTATGCACACATCTCTTGCATTATCACTAGAATTGGTCTCCTGTGAGCTCCTAAGTAGCTCCTCTAGCTGACACATCAGTATTTTTCAAGGTGTATGGACTGGTGTTTTCACTAACTGTTGTGTTGTTGCATTGTTAACAGTTCGCATGGACTCATGTCACTTTGCTGATCACTGTAACTCAATCTCATCTTGTCATCCAAAATCTCTTTGAAGGCATGATCTGGTAAGGGGACAGTAATAAACTGATTTGTAATTCTGTTGTGTTGGAAGGTTGGTTCTTTTACATAGATCTGGTTAGGGAATAATCTTGGGAACAGTTAAAGCAGCACAGATTAAGGAGCAATAATTTCTAGTTGGAAGGAGGGTTGGAGGAAAAGGATACAGGAGAGGAAGCAGAAACCTCTTTAACTGGATTGGCAGCCACAAGTATGATAGTTTTGAACAACGACTACATTTATTTGAAAGGAATAGGATTGCTTGCATGCTTGGTAAAATAGTTTCCATAGTATTTTGCTGAATGGCTGAATATCCAGGAATTCTTTTTCAATTACTGGGAGCTTCAGGTTGCTCAGAACTATTGAAGTTGGGCCATTTAATTTGAAATCCCCAAACTGGCCACCTTCCCTGCCAACTTCCCTGTTCAGATAAATTCAGATTACTTCAAATATTTTAAGAGTTTAAATCTTGGATATTGTTGGGTCATCTTAATGCCCCGTTTCCAGCGATATATTTAATGCTGATGATGCAGTTAAATTTGATTACTTAAAACTGCTCCTCAAAGAGAGGGTGTGTTTTCCCACCCTCCACTTCTTTAGGGACAGGATAAATTACAAGTTGAGAAAGAGGGAAGGAGCACATGGAAGATTATTTATGTTCTTCCAAGGACTTAATATTGTATGCTATGTTTTTTCCCTGATATGTGTACAGCTGAGAAGATTACCGCAGAAAAGACATGTTCGTAGTTAGAAAGAAAACCCAAAGCCTTTGACAAAGTTTGTATAAACAAATTCTTTTCTTAGTGATCATGTTCATGTGCCAAACCCTGGACTTAGTTGCCTTGCTAGCCAACTATTTCTTATTTCCCCTGGTGCTAGGCAATTTGGCAAATGGTCACAAAATCTGACTTTTAGCTTATTAATACTCCTTTGAAACAGGGGAAAAAAAGAGCTTAACAGGCTTGAGTAACAAATTCAGATGCTGTCTGCATACAAAGAATGCATAGAAAGCTAACACAGGCTGCTTCAAAGTGGCAAGAGGAAAAAAAAGGAAGCTTTGTTTTTTTTAATTTAGGTATCGCTAAACTGTAAAAGGTATTTGCTTGCTTTATGTTACCAATAACATTAACATGTTTATATCTGTTGATTTCTTCTTAACTGTGGTACCAGTCTTCAAGCCTGATAGGAAAAAGCCAGCCTGTTCATATTTTAAGCTCACACATTAAAATAATATTTTAACTTGAACTAACACGGATCTGTAACGGTCTTGATTGGCTGAAGACTAAAACCAGTATAGATATATATGCTGCTCCTGAGGGAACTAGGTGAACACATTATGAAACATAATTCTTTCTAAATACTACAGAAAAAATTCCCAGAAAGGAATGCTGCTGTTTCAATTTCTGTCCTGTGGTTTAGGTTTGGGCAGCTTTTCTTTTTCTCCATGAATTTTTTAATGTCTTTCTCTAGGTTTCTGGTTCCAATTTCAAGTGTTATCTGTAATGACATTACCGCTTACATTTTTGGATTCTTCTTTGGCAGAACTCCATTAATTAAGGTATGTACTTAGGCACTTCCTCATTAACAAGCTTTTACAATTTATAGCATTTTTGATACTTGTTCAAAAACATGTTAATGGAAAAAAATACTTTCTGCTGTACTGCATGATGCACATCTTTGCTAAAAAACCAAATTGACTGTCCTGTTTCTGAAGATTTGTAAGTGGAAACTGGGATTAATGTGAATGCAATATTGGCATTACAATATAATATAGTTTGAGCCTATTGCATCATGATTTATAATCGCTTCCGTTTTGGGTTTCATATGCAAATGTAGCTGTATACTTACTGTACAGAAACTGTAATTTGAAATAAGCCACTAGGTCATATATATCTATTCCTCATCTGCTCTCATTGCCATAGCACTGGGAAAGGCTCAGCTAGTAATCTTCCTATTCTGGCAAAATATGCAAGACCCCACAGAAAGCCATGAATTATTATTTTCATGATGTTGCTGTGTTAACTTTTGGGTATTTAGTTTTTTTTTTTCTTATTAAACTGCTCCTAAATGGAAAATGTGATGGAATTTGATGAAGAAAATAGCTTGCTATGCTGGTCTCTCTATGCCTGCAGTTATTTGCTGTACTAGTTTGCCAGTCTGTATGTAGGAAGCCAGTGTCTCCCAAGGAACGTACCCAGCAGTAGGTGTCTAACACCCAGGCTTCTGTCAGTGTCTAAACATGCACTTGCTAGCAGAGGCCATAGCGTGGCTCATGCAGGTTTCCAAGTCTTCTGCTTGAAGGAGCTCCGCTGCTTGATCAGGGTCAGCTGTGGCCAGAGGCGGGCAGCAGCCTCCAGACGGCAGCAGCTGATGGGAAGGGAGCTCTCCATTCCCTCAAGCTGCCCAGTAACAGAGCCACAACCAAACTGTGGCACTTTCCCTCCTTGCCTGGGACGGGTCCTAGCCATAGTCCTCTTGATCACATTCAATGGCTGCAACTGCTGACATTCAGTATTTCACACGTACCTTTGAAAAACCAAGTAGGAGCTTAATTTTCACAAAAAAGGTCCAGAAATACAGTAAAAAAAAAGGGTTCAGTGATGCAACTGATGGGGCTAACACTATCTCTTTTGTGCTTAGCTGTCTCCCAAGAAGACCTGGGAAGGGTTCATTGGAGGCTTCTTTTCCACAGTTGTATTTGGATTTATTGTAAGTAACCACGGGACTTCCTCGTGTAGGTTCAGTCTTAAACTTCCTGGTTTTACTTGAAGTAAAATTACTGAAAAATTTGGTCATCTCAAACTGCTGAAAGCCTAAGGGTTAGGAGTTTTTTTTTTTGGCTAGAGAATTCTGCCAGTTCATAACTAGCTAGAAAGGCTAGGCAAGGCTTGCATCTCCGCTGAAGAGGTTATATTGACCGTTTTTGCCATTACTGTTACTATATCTGGAATTGTTTTATCTATTAGCTGCATCCCTATTTAGAAATGGAAGATTATTGATAGCATTATTTTACTACTTTTATATTACATACTTCATAATGACATTTCTCCTGAGAAGTAGTTTACACTGACGATATGCATAGAAAATAGTAACAGCATACACTAACTGTTCTGATAAGTCATTTATCACCAAGGTCAGGAGAACTTGTACCTGCCAAAGTTGGTAGAAGTGATAGTTCAAGTTTTAATGGAGAAGTGAACTGCAAAGAAATGATGAGTGGCTGATGTTTTGGGATTTTATAATGCAGAAACATCCAGTAGGTATGAGCCTGGGAGATATGAAAAGGAAGGCAAGTTGGGAAGTCATCACTAAGCACATTGAACATTCACATTTGTCTGCCTTGTTGAGGCATTCTCCAACTTAAGCAGACCAACTTAAGCAGACCAATGGAGTAAAAAAAAGATTTTCATTATCCTCAGCTTGTGATCCGCAAAGCCATCCATTACAGTATGATTTTTTTGACTGTAACAAAAAGTGCCTGTTTCAGGAGTCCTTGTTTTGCTTTTCAGTTTTCCTATTTTTTGGCTCAACATCAGTACTTTGTCTGCCCCGTGGAATATAACAGTGAAACCAACAGATTTGTGACAGAATGTGAACCTTCGGAGCTCTTTCAGATGCAGAAGTACTCTGTGCCACCGTTGCTTCAAGCTGTGCTGGGATGGGTAAGGAAAAAACCAAGGCTTTAGTTAACATTGAAATTGTACTTCCCAGCTTGAATGGTTTTCTGAACCTTTTTCGAAAGGTATATGAATGCTGGTAAGGCTTGAAGGGTAAGAACTGAATCGATGCCATAACCCACTCTATTGCTCAAACAGCGGGGGTGGTCACCCAAGCAGAATTGAAATGCATTGCTGGCGTCTGAGGAAACCCACCTGTGTCCTTGTGGCCTGTATTCTCTTTGTGCTGGAAATGAGTGTCACTTAAGCATTTTGCAGACAAACCTATTTTTGAAGAGCAACCTTTAAATTTTTGTGGAAAGTGGATAAAGGCTTGTTATCACCCAAATTAGTAACAAGCTGAAGTAATCTTGTAGAACTTCATTCTGTTTTCAGCTAGTGTGTAACTGCTGTTAGAATTGGACTTGTACTTTATTCATCACATAGCATCTGGTGTGTTAGTGCCATTACTTCCATGCTGAGTGAAAAAGGAGTACCAGTAATAGTTTCATGTAATGTAGTCAGTGACCCTTTTCTTCTCACCCAGCCTGCAAATTCTTTTAAATGAACTGCTTTACCTTTACCTGTCAGGAAATAGGTTGTCAGTTGTCCTACTATACAAAGCAGTGCTTCCCAAGTCACAGGCTCCAGAGGCACTCCAACAGGAAGAGAATACTAAACAGAAACAAAGCAGTCTGTCCTCATCTTTCCTTCAGGGCAGAGGAGGTGACTGTGAGTTCTGCAGCGCTCCCCTCGCCTACGCTGTGTGCACAGTTTTAGGGAAGGCACTGGGCTTTACCCGTGGTTACATGGCTGTAACACTGAAGGAGAAAAGTTCATGGGATTACAAGAAGAAAGCACAAACTGGAAACTGTAGCAACCAAACCTAAGACTAAAAGTAGTTAATGGCTACAGTTGGTACTTAGAAAAGCAAGACTAAGTCTAGAAAGAGTTCCGATATTTTTGTACCAAATGAATGTACCGTTGCTTCAGGGACAGTGGGGTTGATTGCAAATTTAGTAAGGATTTTTCTGCACAAAAACATAACACGAACTGAGCAGAGAGAAATCTTACTGTGTCAGCTATATTGTCTATTTTGACAAAGGGCAGGGAGATGGGAACACCCAGCTCTGTGCCAATATAATAAAGAGCTAAAAAGAGATGGTAGTTCCACTTGCACTTCTGGAGTACTTTTGCCAGGATCTAACAAGTCTTTGAGGAGATAATTAGTTTTAGCACTCTTTATAGAAGGTCGAATTGAATCTATTTGTTTTGGCAACAGCCTGTTTTGGGTTTTCCCTCTGTTACTCAATTCCTGATGTTCTCTCTCAGAAATATGTCCAGATGTCATGTTTGGACGACATTTTGCTTGGTGTCAAAAGGTGTTGAACCCAGTGTTCTCCAAACAAAACTGACTTAATCATTCCAACTCATAAACTTTTCTGTTTGATCAACTGAATAGTTTAGCCTACAAGAAAGGTGTCTTAAGTCATTGGCTGAAAACCACATTATTTGTTAAAGTTAACTGCCCTAGCAACCCCAAAAACTTCATCCTGTTCACATGACCAGACCTTTCAGCAGCTTTATACAGTATGTCTACTTTTTCTTTCTTTACAATATTACTTCGTGTCAGAAAAACTGGAGCTTTGTGGAAATTGGCTCTGTAACAGCCCCATTTGATAATATCTGAGCTTAAAATGCCTACAATCAAACATATTGAAATACAGTGCTAATTATTTTTCTTGTAGGAAACGGTGAATATGTACCCATTTCAGATGCACAGCATTGCACTCTCAACATTTGCCTCATTAATTGGGCCATTTGGAGGATTCTTTGCCAGTGGATTTAAAAGAGCTTTCAAAATCAAGGTGTGTAATGACTCCTGTAAGTCGGTTTTGTTTTGGTTTTCTGTTTGGATTAGATAAATTGGTGCATTAAGTTTGGGGCTTTTAAATTGTTCATTGTTGTACCTAGTGTTTCTACTGAGGTGTGATGACGTTTGAGCTCGTTTTTAGCATCACCAGCAGTACTTGGGTTTTATCAGATATATGTGTGTGTTACTCTTAAAACTTTGTGTAATCAACATGTGAATTTAGTGTTGGAAATCCAAGAATAATTTGGTTTCATATTTTGGTTTATAATTACTCTTCCAAGTCACATTGCAGAGGTGGTTTAGCCAAGCAAGTTGTGAGATATTATACTTGACATGAAAGGCAATCTGTAGATGAAGGAATGCTGACAGTGGTTTACCCTTCAGATTGTGGCTGGTTGTGTTTTACCAATCGTATTTGTGTCATATGCAGATGCTGACGTGTCAGGTTCTCCGAAGCATGACATATTTGGCTGCCTTTGCCAATACATTGCTGCCTTGTAACAAGAGTGTGTATTGGCAAATGATGTGACATGCTAACCTCTGTTTATTGCAAGGTGTGCGCTGTCGCTTGTGGCAGTTTTGTCCCTGGCTGGTATTAAATGGCAGCAGGAGTATGGGAAGAGGGCAGCCCCAAATTTTTTCCCGACCTTCTTTATGTCTTGGTAGGACTGCTGTAATTCTTACCCTGTTGTTGCTTGCTGTTGTTCTTGTTGTTGTTCCCGATGTCCACCAGTTTTGGCATGTGCTTTGCACAGAAGCATATAAACCTCTCTGTTTGTGCTGAACTCCCATACATGTGCTTGTACTTACTGCTCTTTCTCATGCCGGTCCAAGCAGCTTGTCCGGCACTTTGCTAGCTATAGCCTTGTGCGCTGTCGTACCTGTACATCCAAGTAGCAAAAGACTGTTTATGTGAAGAAGGGCTTTTGGGGGAAAAAATGCTTCTGAAAAGTAGCTCTTTTTCTTAAAGTAGAACATTTAAAAGTAGATATATATATATTTTTTTAATACTTCTGGGCCCCAAGGTGGCAAAGGACTGTTGGGAAAACAAGGATATTGTGGAATTGTTACTGAAGCCAGCACATAGGTGAGGTTAGACACTCCATGCCTGCCCAGCACTGGAGGGCAGGTGTGGCACCAGCACAGGACTGGTTTAACTTGCTGGCAGTCACCCCACATGACTAAGGTCAGGGTTTTCACCCAGCAAGTATAGAAGTGAGTGTGGATGACAACAAGATATATGAGGGTAGTTTGACTAATAAAGCTGTTCTACAGACAAGATTGGGTAACACAAAGGTAGCATATCCAGCCTTGTTTGCATCAGAAATATTTTTTTTTAAGTAGTGATATTTTTTTCACCATAGGGCTTTTTGATGCTGTTAAATATATTTATGTTGTAGGCACACATTATGGTTTTTAACTATGGTTACCAAGAACCCAGTGAAAAAAAATGGCAGGTGAATGTGCAGTACAACTTGCAAAGCCAGTGTTAGGCAGTGGAAAGAGTCCTCAGGTTACTGCTTCTCTGGTGTCAAATATGTATCCCCTGGCAACAAGTGCTTCAGCAGCAGCTACCAGTAGAGGATAAAGCAATAAAAGTATTGAAGAGGAGAATTAGATTCTGCAGAGGCAAGAAATGAGAGCCGTTAGCTCAAGAGGCTTGCTACAAAATGAAGTATCTATAGGCACACAAGTGTGCTCAGTACTGGCAAACCTGCACCTGACCTACCACTGTCCTCTTGTGTGGTAGTGTGGACAAGTTGCTTCATCTCTTTCTTCTCGCCTCTTGACTCACCTTTGCACTTAAAAACTCCTTTAGCAAAGGAGGCTCTTGCTAACTTTTGGCTCAGTGCAGTGAAACCACAGCTTAATTGCAGCCTTAATGTGCTGTTGTCAAGTGATACTAACCTGTGTTTCATCGGAATCACTGACCATGATTGTTTGTTTTCTTCCCTTCCCACCCTTCACACCCAAAAGGATTTTGCAGACACAATCCCTGGGCATGGTGGGATAATGGATCGCTTTGATTGTCAGTACTTGATGGCCACTTTTGTTCATGTCTATATCACCAGTTTCATAAGGTATGGGCTTTTTACAGTATTAACTACTTCAGCTTGCATAGGAGCTATACCATAGTTACTTCATACAAGTTATGTTCTGCACTGTTAGCATAGCAGAGATTGCAGTTCTCTAAATCTGATTTATGCAATGATTTCAAATACAGAACTGTTAAGAAAATATATGTCACTGCCTAGGATTTGTGTCAGGTTCGAGCTGTGACTCAATGTTTCTGTGACTGCTGTTAAAGGTAACCTGTGTACCCTAATTACCAGAAAGTTTTGTGTAGCAACCTCTTAGAAGTTTTACTAGAATTCACTGATTACAGGGAGGTATGAGGATGAGGTTTTGGGCAGGAGGGTTACTGCAGCATCTGCTTTCCCTGTGTGGTTCCTGAAGAGCCTGTAGTTTGTGAGACTGTAGTTCTTCCCGCAAGTTTCAGTATTTCTCAGTCACTTGACTTGGGATTTTCTGCTGAAGATGAAAACACTATGGTTAAAGAGAGGAGACAACTTCTTAAAAATATTGCTTATCCTCCCTGACCCACACCAGCTTTCAAGAAGAAATCATGGGAATGACAATTCTCTTACAGTCAGTCATTTTAGTTCCTGGGGCAGGGGGGGATCGGGGGCTGTATGTGTCCAAGCCCATACATGCCCTTAGTTTTGTAAATGCATATGGCTAAATGATTATTAGATACCTAATCAGCACAGGTTCTTTGCCTCATATTCAGTCCATTTTAGAAGTAGACTGCAAATAAGTGACTAGCTAAAAATGAGGCTGTTACTTAGAAAAGCTTGACTTAATTTGCAGTTTTCTTTACTGACTTGGCTGAATTTCCATTTAGTTCAATATTACACAGCTCATCTGGCAACAGGTACTAAACTAAAAAAGATGTATTGATGAAAAATGTTGATTACAGTGATTAAGGTTGAATCAGTCAACCTTATTTGTTGTAAGCCTTTTTAATATCCCCATTTGACAACAAATACAATAAATACTTTTTAGTTTCTGTTCAGATTGAGCTAAGGAGCATGCTTTGCCAGTGATGCTCACCCATGCATCCTCAGGAGACAGACTGGGAGAAATCCATAACTTGGTGTCCTGAAAAAAAGGAAGGCATTGTCTTTGCAGCAAGAGGAAAATGGAAAGCTGTCAAAAAGTTTATTTAAAACTGCTGCTCACAAAAAAAAAAAATTTCTTCATTAACAGAGGCCCAAATCCCAGCAAATTACTGAAACAGCTGTTGATACTTCAGCCTGAGCAACAACTAAGCGTGTATAAAACCCTGAAATCCCACCTTGTCGAAAAAGGGATCCTGCAGCCATCTCTGAGAGGGTAGTTTGTCGCAGTGGAGGACTAGAAGAAACCTCAATTTACAAGAAGCCTGTGGAGAAGCATTGCAAATGTGCACATGGATAATAGCTAAAGGAAGAGTAGTTTGTGGTCTGGAAGAGGTGAATGTTTCCTGAAATTAATGTGAATGCTATGAATTCCTGTTAGGACACAGAAGATCTCTTACTCCTGAAATAATTAAAATGCTTGTAAAGTAACAGCGCACATGCTGTATATTTTAGTTCCTGAAGTGGATGGCCGCAGTCTTCCTTCAGGACCCAGCTTGACAGGCTTTGTATTTAAAAAAAAAATCACCATTCGTTTTTAATGAGTTATTTAATATTGTATATCTTTTTGGTCTTCAGTGGTTACTGAAGCTTAAACAGATGAGGCAGGCAGTCACTTTCATGTAGCCCTATGCTGAAATTACAATTGGCTAGAAAATACTTGTTAGCCCAGTACCCGTGAGAGGTACTTACAGCCTGCTGAATCAAACTACCTGTATTTACTAAATCGCTGTGAAGGTTAAACTTAGCTGTTTCTAATTAAACAGCTTTCTTATGAAACAATTTCATGCTTTCAAGAGAAAAGTACTTTTATTGAAGTATAGCTGGGCTGTTTGGGCTGGGGAGATGCTATTTTTTTGTTAATATTATGGATTATAACCAAGAACCTACATCCAAGAGTAGAGATTACCTGAGAAAATGGGATTCTCCAACCCAGTAAACAGACTGGGGAGAACCTGGAGTTCAAGCCCTTGGTTTCCACGGCCTGGTCAGTGTATGAAGACAGTAAGTCAAGCCTTATTCCTTGTGCCTCTTAACTACTGCGTAGAATGGGAGTATTTCTTTCTTTTTAAAAGCACTTTGCAGTCCTGAGTAAAAAGTGAAGTTTAAGTGCTGTTTTATTAACATGTTACTCAGAGAAGGCAGAAATGTTTATCTCATGAATGTGCACAGTGCAAGACAGGATGCGTGGTTCTTCTGCTGTGTGTTATTACTTATTAAGAAGATCCTCAGTCAAGCTTGGGTAACCACATAGGTGTTTGAATGGAAAATTTTTATAGAAAGTAGCTATTTTGTAGACTTAGTAGGGCATATGAGGAAAGCTGATGCTATGTGATTCTCAATCCTAGCTGTTTTCTAATTTTTTTCATCATGTGACATGTCTCGATGCAAGTAAAAATATAAACATTTTTTTTAAATTACAAAAATTACTCCTGTACAAACAGAAAGCACAAATGCCAATTTTGTTGGTATACTGTAATTTGATACAACTTAATTTTTCCAGCTAATTGTAAATAAGTTTCTCCTGCAGTGAACGTTCCAATGCCACATATGTGCGCATGTGTGTGTATATAAAATATTAAAAGTTGTATGTATATAGATATTAAAGGTGAAAATTTTAAATGGTTGGTGCTACTTGAGGATAAAACCATGGAGAAAATCACTAGGGTGGCTGATAAGATTGCTTTTTGTTGACCACCACGCAGCTGAGACCACCGTGCACTCTGTTTTGCACTTAGGCCATGGTAGCGTGCGTACAGCTTGTATATGGAAAAGCACCCCTGTACCTGGCTATGAAACAAAATCCAGGTCTACAGCAATTCCTGTGGATCAGGTATTTAACAGAATTAAATTATGTCTGACCTGGAGATTGCAGTACTGTATTGAAGGAACACTCCAAGAGGTG
Organism: Tetrax tetrax; assembly: GCA_009806455.1. Lineage (NCBI taxonomy): Eukaryota > Metazoa > Chordata > Aves > Otidiformes > Otididae > Tetrax > Tetrax tetrax. The sequence goes on along the minus strand of WHYT01017390.1, from coordinate 428,132 downwards.
AAAAATATCACCAGCTGCTTGTCTGTCAGTGGCTGTGCGACTTTGCTTATTAATTGGAGGGGACCAAATGTCAGCCCTTCCACCAGAAGGGCAGCACAGCCTGAGGTGAAGAGGTAGCCCAGTCAGGGAGTGGCACACGTGGAAAAGTGCTTTAAAAAGAAGGGAAGGGAAAATGAGAGAGTGACCAAAGTAGTATACCTGGAAAACTAACTTTTAGATGAGGCTTTGGTTATGTATGGGACTTTGGTAGATGTTTATGAAAAAACACAGCCGCACTGGAGCTGGTATGTCTTCATCCTGGGTATTAAAAAAAGAATTAAAATTTAAAAATTATATATAGAATATATATATATATATAAAGGTAATTGTTACTTCAGAAACTTGAACTTTTTAGTGTAATTTTATAGCATGTATAATAAGGAACCTAAAATATATTTTAGCATTTAATACAACAGAGGATTTGAAATTAATTGTTATCTATTTGCACAATAGAAAGTTCAACACTGCGGTTCTGCTGTTCAGTGTTAAAATGAAAAAGGGATCACTTGAATTCACTCATCAATTTTCTGCCTAGAGTGATAGCTTCCTGCTGGTTTAGGCTTGGTGTAAATAAACTCAGCAGGACCTGTCACTGTGACAACTACGCTTGCTTACTATGAGGTGCATTTACCCCACTCGCTACTTCTGTTAGTTCAAGCGTTGCAACACGATCAACAGGAAAGTTTCACTTTTTAGGCCAGTGATTCTTTACACTTGAACTTTTGTTCCAAGTTGCTATAATTACCCGTTGAGCAAAAAAAAAATGTATATTATGTAAATATTGTAAATGGTATGAGCATATCATGTCTGTTTTAGTTTGACTGTTTCAATCTTTCATTGAAGCAGGCATTGTAAAAAAATAAAAATAAAAATAAAAATAAAAATAAAAATAAAAATTAAAAATAAAACTGGGCCAGAAATCCTCCTGTCTTGTATTTCCTATAGCACGCACAGTGGGTGAAGATTTCTTAACAAGAATTTATATTCCTTTCTATTATTCATTAAAGTTATGTTCTTATTAGCAAAGCCTGCTACCCATTTCCTCAAGAAGTCCCTTAAGACTTCAGGCCATCCTTGACTGTTGCTGCCACGTGTATGATGTGCCCAATCTCCCAAGACATGCAAACTTGTCATCTTTTCCAAAAGGTGCTCACTTCAACGCCGTGTGCTTTTCTCCCGGAGTGGATGGGCCACAGTTTGCAGTGCAGCATGGCTTCTGCAGTTACCTGGAGCTGACAGAACGGAAAAGCGACACTTTTTTGTTGCCCTCTGCAATTACGTCCTTCCGTGTAGGAAATCCTGCCTCTGCAGCACACCAGGGAGAGGCTGGAAGAGTCTGCCACAAGTGCGCCGGCTGATCCCGGCTCTCTCGGGTCTCTCCGTGGTTCACAGCCAGAGAGGTCACTCACCTGGGCTAGCGCCAACAACCAGAAGTGCCGCGGGGAGCACGGCGCTTGCTGCAGTGGTAGGGGCACCTCCTGGGACAGCCAGGCAGGACTGTCTCCAGTGTCTGGGCCCCTGCTTTGTCACAAGGGTGGCACTGCTTCTCTCAGCCACCACCGCTCCCACTTCCTTTCACTCTAAAGTAACCGGTTAAGGCTGGTATTATTAGGATTTTGTTAGCACAGACATATCCTTTGCAAGTCAGTAGGAAAAGGCAACATGTTCTCATAGGGAAGTGGATGTCTAAAGCTTCAGCCCCATTTAATTGCCACCAGCTCTTGCTTAAGTTGAGGTGCAATAGCAGCCGTTTGCTTTCTCAAGCGGCCGCTGCTCCCGTGCACAATGACCAGGCCGGCTGCCCCGGGCTCAGCAGGGACTCAAGTTTTGAGCTAATCCCACACCCAGCTTTCGGAGCAGGAGGATAGGTTTGCTCTTCTGCTGTTAGGACCCTGCTCTTTGATCACAGGAAACTAAATACTTGTGCTATCTGGCAGGAATCATACACACCTCTAAAGAAAACACAGCCAGAGCTCTAATTGCCCAATAGTGGCTTATATTAACTACCTGAGTGTGGTTAATCACTGGGGTTTGTACTTGAAGGGCGTGTGTAGCTCTGCATACTTTGACCTTGTTTCTGGTGTGACAAATTGTCATACCCATCAAATGTAGGGTGGCCTGAGACAGTGAGAGGCAAGCTCTGCTTGACTGTGCTGTGCCATGTCCAGCTGCACTGAAACAAATTTCTGACTTCAAATTCAGAGAGAAACTCTGTAAAATTACAGGCCAGCTCCTTCTTCCTGCAGCAACTAAGATGCAGGCAAGCCTCTGGACAGTTGACACGTATTTGTTTTGAAGAGGAAAATGAACGTGAAAAACCAACATGTCTGCATTTAATGTAATTGTGCCTAGTTGTGCACAACCTTTTATTTGTACAGCATCTTTCGGGCTGTCTTTCAGCCTCTACACAACTGCCAGTAGCAAGGCTTTGAGGTATCTCATCTACCACATGGCAATCCACCTGAACTACACCCCAGCCCAGCAGGCAATGCCCTGCCAGCCACCTGGGTTTCTCAGACACCTGCCACAGAATATTTAAGGCCTGGCAAGGGAGGCCTGGTCCCTCTTGCTTCCTGTCTTGCAGAAGCCTTGTGTTAGCATGGGTCTGGTGACCTGTGCTGGGTCACTGGAGAAGTCAGGGCTTTTCCTTGGTCCTTGTGTTCCTCAGTTCCAACTTGGGTAAATGATCAGGCTCTAAACCTGACTGGACCTCAGGCTTCTAGCCAAGGTGCATAAACAACTTTTTCTTTTTCTGGAACCATTGCACCCAGGGACCTCATAGCGTACACCAGGGAAATTAACTTGGTTCTCAAGTACTGGAAGAGAAAAACATGTTTATTTTGAACACATCTAGAGAGACACACTCTAAGAGACACCTAAGCAGAAGACAGAGGGAGGGAGCTGCTGTTCCAGAGCAAGTCCTTGCCAGGACTGAGGTGAAACCCTCAAGACTGGCTTCATTCAAGTGCATGGGTGGCAACACAAGGTAACCAGCAGGCAGATCCCCTCCCCTTCTGCCCCTCTGTACAAGGCAATGTGCCATGGTGGGGAGGAGAGGCTGAGCCCCACAACATAGGCAGGCTCCTGGGCAGCGCAGAGCAGACGTTAGAGGGGATGGCTTGGCCTGAGCGGACGTGAACCAGGGTCTCCATGCTGCATGGCCAGGCACCGAGTCTCTCAAGGCACAACGGCTTTGAGATGATGGCTTCTCAGCCAACTGACTGCAAACCCCCAGCACTTCTTGTCAAACGATCTTCTGGATGCTTACTATTAACACAGGTTTGAGGCAAGTCTGAACAACACTGAGGTTTGTTAAACAGACCGGTATGTGGCCTAGGATGAGCTGAAAATTGCCGGAGGCCAGAAAGGTACTTGGAGTATCCTAAATACCTGCTCCGGCCTTATGCTTTTGTTGCCATCTGGTTATGGTCAGTGTCAGATACAAGACACTCAGGCGAACCTTTGGTCAGATCGACTACAGCCCTTTTTTTCTGTGACCTTCCATTTCCTGTCTAGCTGTTGGTCTCCCTTTTTAGGCTCACGTTGTAAGACTCAAATAGCCCTAATAGGTTCAGGCTAAATAACAAGTATGTATCACCTGCAAACAGCCTTGCTTTGCGGACCCAACCGCACCGGTTTGCGGACAGCACTCCCTCCACAATATGTGGACATCACTCCCACTGAACTTGGTTTTTCCTTCTTTTAAACAAAGCAGACCATGTAGTCCAAAGAAACAAACTTTATGTTTTCCACAATCATTTCACCAAGTATCTATGCAGGACCTAAAATCATGCCTTTCACTAATTTCTCTTGTGTCCCCCCCCTTTCAAGTCATCCCTTCCCTAGACCAGGCAGCCCTTCTAGGCTGGGTCTTTAAATGTTCCTCTGGTCAGTCTGTTCCCTTGAAAAAACTCTCAGTCTGGTTGGTATGTTTCTTGTAGTAGCGTGCTTCAGCATGGACTGGCCACTTCAAACGAGCTGAGTAGAGCAGAAGGGTTGTTTTGTGCATCCTGCACATTCCTTCCTGCACTTAAAAACCAGGCAGCCTGCTGCAGCTGCTGCAGCTGGAACAACCAAAATAAAAAGCAAAACCCAGTACCACAACATGGCCTATTGACAGCGAGCTTGTGATCCCATTAGCCCTCAGAAAAAGGGCAGGAGAAGCAGTTCTATGCCACCTATGCCCTGCTTAAGCATGGCTCCTTCTCCTTGTTGAACTGTCCCAAATAACTTGTGCATGGTGCCCGGGTGCCGGCAGCCCCCACAATGCCTGTGTCGCTTGCCGATGCAGCGATGCTGCGCTTCTCCACTCTGTAATCCCAAATGCTTGAGCTTCTCAGGAAAAGGACATATTCGATTTCATGGGGATTAAATACAGAGGTTGCTAATGTAAGTGATGCTTTCAGGAATGAATGTCCTTCTACTAACATTCCCCATGATTTTACAAGGCACAGGTAACTCTTGCAATGACTGACAAAAGCAACACTAGTCCCTGCCATGCTTCCAACCACCCATTTATTTTCCTCCTCCACGCCCTCCCTGCAGCCTCCACCTACAGCCTCCTTGCAAAGGGACACGCCTGGAAGGACTGGCTCTGCAGAATCCTGCTGCAGACCACTGACCCCTTGCAGAGAGCACCCCCTACCCCGCTCAGCAGGGTGTGACAAAATTCATATTTCTACTGGTGAAGTGGTTATGGTCACAGGAAAGATTTATTGCACTAAAGCCTCCTGAGGTTTCAGTAGTTAAAAAGCAAGCAACTGGTGAACCTCAGGGAGCACCAGGGAGAATACGTTGGGTGTGGGCCAGCTCCACAGAGCATTCCAGCTTCCAGGCAGACGCAGGGCCCTTCCCTGCCAAGGGACATGGAAACGCTGAGGGCTGGGACTGCCTGACCAAGGGTGGGCTTAAGAGAGAGCTGCAGCCTCCTGATGCTCACTTCAGCTGAGGCAATCTTAGATTATGAACACCCTGATGAAAAAAAAAACAACCAACCCTCATATAACCAGCTTAAAAATAGAGAAGCTGTAACAGTCTGGAGAGTTGTGGCATCTGTCATCCCAGCCAGCCTCCTATTAATACCAATAGGAGCAAGGACCACAGTCAGCTAGCTGAATTGCAGAGCACGGGAACAAGTACTTTAGCTGATGCTCAGTGCTGCCCATTGCAAAGCTTGCCTTGAGTAACTTGTGATTTTGTTTTACTACACATTTTCTTACTGATTTATTACCTTGAGTTAAGATTGAACCAGTTTGCAACAGCATGTCCTGCTACCATTTATTTTTTCCTGGATATGGGCTTCGAGTAAACCCAGGACAACAGAGTACGCTGTTAAAACAGGCAGTGTCCTGGAAACCCTAATTCAAGAGTGCAGAGTAATCCACTAAAAGCTAGTCAGCCGTTTTTAGCATTATAACCCATTTCCATGATCTGAAAAGAGGTGACGCTGACAATCTGTGCATCAGCAGGTATCCTGACACTGACATTTCTATCGCTACTGCAATCTCTCTTCCCGGCGCCCCTCTCCTGCACACCATCAGCTGGAGCCGCTGACTGCCAGCCCTAGGACCCTCCACCAGTTTTCCCTGTCAGTACTATGCATGTCTGGAGGACAGTTTAATGGGCAATTTCTGTCATATGAGTGAAATCTTGTTCTGTTCAGGTCTCGGAGTTGAAAGGCAGGAACACAAGGAACAGGTTTTTCGAGGTCAACATGCACACAGGTGCTGTGTGCGTGAGGCGACTCGCTCATAAACCCTCTAGCAGCAACTAGCTTTACTAAGCAATTGCTTATAATGATTCATTTTTTGTAAGGCAGTTTTCCAAATCAAATTTGAAGAAATAGTTGCTTTCTAGACAGAGTACACACATATGGAGTTGAATAAATATCCAAGGCTGAGCTTCTTCATCGAAGACAAAGCTCCTGGCATTGGATGGTTTCCACCTGAGGCCTGTTTGCCATTCATCAGGTGGCCACGGGGTTTTACTTCATTGATGTGAGCAGCAAAAAGCACCTGGGCTGTGCTCTAAAAGAGGAGATTCCCTATCGCCTGTGTTGGTCTGGGAGGGGAGGTCTAACATATTGGTCTTTTGGGGATTAGAAGGCTTGTTTCAGGAACTCCAACAACTAGGTTTTCAAAACATTGAGTATGGTGGCATCTGAAGCTAGCTGAAATTCAGGTTGAAGACAAAAGTCTTTTACTGTACTTCCAAGAATGTCTTAACCCTCTCTCATTAGAAGAAATTTCAGAAGCTTTATAAAGCTAGTGACTGGCTCAGTGACATGCTATTAATTTTATTCCCAGATCTGAGGTGGAACAGCTGCAAACATCAACAAAGCAAGCCATATGTCAGTTTTTTTGTTAATGCTCAAAGCCTTGAAGCCAGATGTTTGAGCAGCAGCAGAGGGAAAAATAAGTTCAATTTCCTGGCAGGGATATAAGCCTTTGTGTCATAGGATCTGTTCTACTCCTTTGAGCCACCATTTGTACAGTTTTCCTAAATGCTTTTCTCAAAACAAACAGGAGAACCTGGAAGCTGAAGAATGATTATCTCATGGAGGAAACCAGAGCAGACAAAAAGGGCTGACCAAGTATGCTGGCTTCAGCAGATATGGAGACCAGCTGGGCTGGAGGGTCCACACCCAAGCAAACGAGCCCTGCTAAAGTTGAGCATCTCCACTCAGGTTCCTTCCCTGGTGCTCATTTCACCAGACCAGCCTTCCTTGGAAGAGAAGACTGCTCTGTGGTGGCCTCTCCTTGGCAAGCGCAGCAAGGGACAGCCAGTTGTGGCACAGGTTCCAAGCAGAAAGGACAGCTTCTGCTGGGCAAATCTGTGTCTCAGCAGACTCCCAGTGTCACCAGGGACATGCCACTTTGAAGTTAGAAGGCTGGACTTCCAGATGCATTCAGGGACTTCAGGATAATCTCGGCATCAGGTAATTTTTGAGATGTTTGTAAGAGTTAGGTGTTTCAGAATGTGAGGGCTGGTGAACCCAGCTGCAGAAAGCTTTCCTTACACCCTAGAGCCCCTTAAATTTCTGGTCAGAATACAGTGTCTTCTGCTACTGTGATTTATAGTGAGGTACCTGCTGCTGAAGGGAAAGAACAAATAATCTCTTGAGAGCCATAAGGACCATCATTCCCCCAGACACAGGAGAACGGCTGGTGTGCAGCCATCACCCTCCACATCTACTCCAGCATACAGCAGTGGAAGAATAGTTGCCCAGCTTGGGGTTTGGTCTCCTTGCTGTTTTTGAGAGCACATCTGTGCTATGTCAGGAATGGGACCCTTCTTATCTCCCATGGCTGTTTGTAGCAGAAGTCTTTGATGTGGAGATTGTCTGAGAAGGAAACTGCGTATTTAGTTATCCTAAAGGGCAAGGCATTCACCTCCAAAGCTGCAAGGCTCAGTCCCAGCTCCCAGTGCCATTTCTGTGCTGGGAAGCAAACGTGTCTTTCCACTCCCTCCTGGGAAGTGTTGGCATTGGCAGATGCTGCACGCCAAGCTCCTCCAGAGGAGAGGAGGTGGAAGGCTGTGTACGCAGGCTTGGCGTGTTCAGGGTGAGCGTGGGTCTGCAGGCTAAACCGCAGGCTGAAGGAGACCTATGTTTTGAGTAGTCCCAGAAGCAGAAGTTGGTGAACCTGGGGAGCCTTAATTTGAAAGTGTGTAGGCATTTACGCTTTCAAAAATCTTCAGGGTTAGTTAGCAGCTGAATAGGAATCCTGCAGAGCACAAATCTGGATGTGAATATTTAAATCCCCCATAACCTTTCTGTTTGTCTGAGCAAATGTAACTTCAAAAGTATTTTGAGAATACAGCTTCTCAAAGGTGCAGCAAAGGCTGCTAACTCTCGCTTTCACGTTAGCTGGAATAGGCTTAATCAAAACACATCATGTTGATCTGAAACCCTTTCATTTACTTTGATGGGTTTTCTCCTAAGGGCTTTTATACCCAGGTGCTTGAGCAAAGTGACCAAACTGCCCCCATGAAATCAGTAGTACTTGAAGGATACACTTGGGAAAGGAAAAATTTAGGTTTTCAGCTTGGGCTCAAAGCGATACCTTGTTACTAAACAGCTTTTCCCATGCTTGAAAGACCCTCCCCTCCAGCAAAGACACATTTCCAAACCAGTCCCAAGCCAGCTACTTTCAGCCTCAAATAAAAACTTGGGAGGCCACTCAGCAAAGTGAATGGAGGTGAGGGGAAGCTGTTCCGTCAGCTTGCGGCCTCCTCATCTCTGCTATTGCCAGATGTACTTTCAGAAGCAGAATGTAAATTTGACCTTAGCCTGCTCTGTTGTAAACTGGCAAATTATAGTCATTATGCAGCCAAAGTAATTTCACATTGCAAAAATACATGTTTACAAACACTTCCCATCCAAAGAGAAGCAGAAGGCATAGCTATAAAAGCAGCCCGGAGGCTGACATCCATAGCAGCTCTTAAGGCCAAGAATGTCACCAAGGGGGGGACACAAGCCTCCACTGCACTAACCATTAAACCAAAAGATCTATTCTAATCTAATAAATCACTGTAAGACTCAGTAGATAACCCTGCTTCTGCTAGGGTGGCATTAAGAAGAGTCTGTAGGCGTTGGAGTATTTGATCTGACTTCAAACTGAGGACAATGTCCTCCAAAGCCGTGGCTAGAAAACAACACGTTGTTTGTCTTCTACATTCTTCTAAATAATTTGTCAGCATCGAGGTTATCATATTTATCTCATCTGGTATACAGCAAATGTAATACCACCCCTTTTGAACAGAGGCTGTAAGACAGAAAAAAAAACCGGCTTGTGGACTTCTGCTGCTTACCAGCTCTTTTCTGCAAAGACCCACAAAGAGCAGGACAAGAGAACGGCCTGTCTGCTGCAGGTGGGGTTGTCTCTAGCCACCAGATCACAAACTGTAAGTCTCTAGGAGAAAGACTTACATGCTTATTTATTTATTTACAGTCTGCAGAAACTCACATACCACAAAAGTTCAGAAGAGAGCGTTTGTCAGAATCAGACAAGGTTCCTCTTTGTACTTTGTGGTTGCTTCTTTAATTTGTGCAGAGATTTGGCACGCCTATAACACAAGGATGGTTTATTCACAGTGGCTCAGTAACACTAACTTTAGATAAATTCTTCTGGTTCATGGTTTTTTGATTTAGTTTTGTGGCTGTAGCACCTGTATGCTCCCAGTATGTGGAAAAGGTCCCAACTGTCTGATAATTTGAATGCTTCTAGGTTTAAAACTTTGAAAACTTCCTTGTGAAACAGATTTAATTGAGAGCAATTTTGCCCAGTCTGTTCCACTCCTACCCCTTTCCCTATTTGAAGGGCTCATTTCAAAACAAACAAAAAGGAACACTGCTCAAGAAATACAGAGCTTTTTCTTAATTGCCTCACTTGGAAGCTATCTGCCTCTAACTGTGCTGTAGCCAGAAATTACTTTCAATTTACACACTTACTCCTATGCTTAAAAACCTACACAGGTGAGCATTTATGCTCCCTTGGAATTGTGATGCCCAAGTACAACTGCTCACTGGAGACCCTGTCTGCATCATAGAATCATTGGGGTTGAAAGGGACCTTTAAAGGTCATCTAGTCCAACCCTCCTGCAAGAAGCAGGGACATCTTCAACCAGATCATGTTGCTCAGAGCCTCATCCAACCCGGCCTTGAACGTTTCCAGGGATGGGGCATCCGTGCCCCCCAAGGCAGGGAGGAAAACCAGGAGGGAAAACCCTTTGCTTCTGCCTTTAAGCTTGCTGTTATTACACTGGTAACTTCAAGTAAGCAGTGACTGCAAACTGCCAAAAATGTGGTGAAAGCTAGCAACACAGTTAATGTGTTTTCTAGATTTAAAAGTTTGAGGACTTGCAGTGTGATGAGTCATGAGCAAAACCATGAAAAAAGGCTGCGGTGATTTTGTTTTTATGCCATTGCCAGGCAAAGGTATTTGGAAACTGAGGGCTTTGAAAACCTCCTTGGAAGAATTTTAAGAGGTAGGAAGCCAAGCAGTGTAACTAAGCAATTTTTTTTTTTTTTAAATGATGTACCCCTTCAGTGTTTTTAAGGCAGGCAAGTTCCACCACGATGGTGCAATAGAAAGGCGGGCTTCACTACAAATGGCAGGAAGCTTTCATTCGCTGCTCTTGTTCCGAGAGGTCAGATGATGATCTTCACATCAGTACACAAAAGGAAATAATTTAAACATAATTAACTTGAGCTAACACTGAAACTCTTGGGAACATGATGGTGCTCAATGCAAGGGGAGTTTTAACTTGCTCTCGATCAGGGATGTGGTATTACTGTTTGAATTAAGACAAGTCTTAATTAAACTTGACCTAAGTGAGAATACAGTTGGGTTAATAATACTACATTTGCTCAGGCTGTAGTTCTATTGTACTTTTCGAGAAGGACTAAACTATTGTTTTACTGAGGATTAATATAGCAACTGGTTTTTATTAAATGCTGTGCAACTTCTCCATTGCTTATGCCTGGTTCTCACACTCTTGTTGCAGTAATTGTTTTGGGTTTTTTTTTTGAAAATGCATTATAAATCAACCTTATCGACATTAAGCTTTGTTCTCTATCTAATGGTTAGTTAATAGGTTATTTTATACCTGTATGCCTTTTCAGATAGGCTGTAAAGATAGCTGTCTGTTTGGGTGTTTTAATTATTTTTATTTAAAAACAAATACACAAAACACTGAAGCAAAAATCCCTACAGCAAGGCTTTTGAGAGACGATCTAAGGAGAAACTGAGAAATGAAATGCATTCACACAGATCCTGAGAGACTGACAGCTGAATGCAATATTTTGTGAAACAATAATTTTGCCTGGGTGTAAAAAATTAAAATATATTTTAGTAGTTCAAACGAAACCTATCTCCTTTTTTTCTGACTGAAAGGACCGAGCTAGATGCTATACTTCTTCTCAACGTCTTTTGAGTATGGCTCTTTATTCCACAGAACCCAGGCTAGTTTTTTTTTTTGAATGCTGCCTGATTTTTCAAGTGCAAGAAGAGAGGAGAGGACGGAGTTGGTTGCGTAGCTGCTTCCAGGAGCAGCTACTTGCAGCTTCAACTCAAAAATGGCTTCATCTTTATCAGAAATCACATGGAGTGTGGCCTTGCAGAGTGCACCCACCTGGTGGTCCCACAAAGCCACGAGCACCTGATCCAACACCCTCCCAGTTCAGGGACTGAAGTGTAGTGCCTAAATTAGCTGTATTCACAGACCAAAACCCCAAATCCGAGGGAAAGACAATACTTTCCTGGAACTAGCTATTTAAAACACCAAGTAAACTTCTAACTTACGACTTGTCTAGGTGCAACAACTTGGAAAATCAAGCAATCTATTCAGGTGCCACATCTTTTTCACAATAGCATGCAAATGTCTCCTACAATTTTGGGCAGACCATCTTTCTGAATTGGCCACTTCTGCTTCCCGCCTGCTCCTTGAGCCAAAACAATTGCCTCTTGTATATTTTGGGAAGGGGGTGAGGGAAAAAGCAGGTGAAAGCTTTATCTATATAGATCGAGATGACCCAAAATGAAAGCAATTGTGCAAAACAGCCAGCTGGGAGATCTGTCCCCCTGATCTATGCTGCTCACACGCACTGGTGCACTGTGTCTGGCCCCGGGAAGGAGCACACAGTATTTTCCGACTGAAGCTGGTTCAAGCACACAAACAACACTTTTCAGGCCATCTCAATTTTTTTTTTCCTCAACTTATGAAACATTCCCCTCCCCAAAAAGCTCTGTGCCCTTCTCTGCATCTAGCTCTTTCAAGCAGCTCTCTCCCCTTGCAACCTCCCTCCAAAAAAAATCCCCTCTGCAGCATGTTGGACACAATTCCCTGTGCAGAAAAAAACAAACAAACAAACAAAAAAACCAGCATAAGCTGGAGGGCAATGAGGGAAAGCTTCTCCAGGAGTGGTGTGGCAGACTGAACTCTGAAAATCATGGTGGGTACCAGGACAGGCTGAATTTACCAAAGGGATTGCCAAAAGGCAGAAAAGCAGGGTATGACTGCAAATCAGAAACCAAGCAGCTTTGTGAGATTAAAGCAAGATGTGTCTGGCCTGAGTTTAGCCTTCTTTAGCCTGCTGAGATGCTGCCTAGGCTGGACAGGGTGTTTTCGTGTGCTGGGGCTCTGATGTGGCCATGTTGGCATTGCCCTGGAAACAGTGCGAAAACCCTGCTCTGGAGGCTGTTAGTGGCAATAGGACATCTGGAAACCATGTGAAAGCTGCAGATGGTGGAAATGTGGTATGTGGGAAGCATGTGAATTGCTCAGTAAGCCTCTAGGAACGGTGATGGGAACTCCTACGTGGTAGAGATCTTCCTTGGGTGTCTCAGAAAGGAGTTTATCATCACAATGCAAGCCAGAGCTTACACTCATGCAAAAAATATCAATGTTATTTCTGAGTATGGAGATTGAGTCACCTTTCAATTTTAGGTAAATCTGATGGGCAGTTTGTGTGACAGAGAAACAGGAACAGAATAGCATTTTTTAGGTCATGTAATACAATCCTCTACAGCAGGTACAACTACACCATCAAGTCCTGTTAACAAAGCAATCTCACGTTGAATTTAGAAGATATTTTACTACTGGAAAATTGTCACAGAAATGTGATTCCTTTCTCAGAGTATTAGGAGGTATGTGAGACAACATAATTTGAGTTTTTTGTTTTGTCTTGTCTTCTCACAGTTTTAGACAGTCATGGAGGAAAAGGCAAATCCTTCAAGTTAAAATTATATTGAGTTTTTTTCTCAATTAATATTTCCTGTTTAAGGTTGCACCATTTATAAAGGTTAAAGTCTCCTAAATTAATTCAGTACTGTCAATCTACCACAAATTTTGTTCTTATTATGAATTGTGCTGTGAACTCAGGATGTTCTATGCTGTAGTCCTGGTATTTGTTTAAATTTGCTTCATTTTTCCCTTTGCACTAGTTGTTCTACTAGAAGCTGAACTGAAGACAACTTCCATAGGAGTCTTATCCTCAGACTTGTAACAGGAATGTTTGAGAACCAGCTGTGATTCCCAGGTGAAGGGAATGAGAAGATAAGCATCTGTAACTGACAAGTCTGAATCACAGAGGCTGAAATGTTTTCTCCTGCAGTCCTTATCTCTGACCGAAGGTGAGTCATTTTGGTAATAATTCAATATTGTGTCACAAATCATAGAAAAGGCTAGGTCGAAGTCTTCCTTATGAGGGATAACTGAGGCTTTGGGTGGCCACAAGACTGGCACCTCTTGAAGATGCTGGAGAATGGAATTACTGCAGCAACTGTTTCTACAAGCATTACTTCTTACCTCTTTGGCTTTGACAAGAAGAGCTAAGAAGGGCAGTCCTCTTCTTCTGAAAATGTAGTCTCTGGCTTTCCTTCAACTGGGGAAGAAAAATCTCCTCGCGCAATCTCTCATTAGGTGACATGGAGAAGGAACAGCTGAAGTGATGTCTGCACAGGTCTATCTCTAACATTGAGAAAGCAATCGAATACGACGTTCACTATTTTTCTTATAGATATCACTCATTTTCCTTGATTTACTTCCTGTAGCATCTGCTGGAAAATGTAATCTTTTAGACCCATGTAGTGAATATTCCTATTAACCAGCTAAGAGAGGTTTTTCAAGCTCTGTTGGCCACCTCCCGGTTCCCAGAACACAGATTTTGCAGAAACTGTCCTCTCATGTGTTCAGCTCTGGAGGCCCCAACATAAGAAGGACATGGACCTGTTGGAGTGAACCCAGAGGAGGCCACAAAGATGATCAGAGGGCTGAAGCACCTCTCCTGTGAGCACAGGCTGAGAGAGTTGGGACTGTTCAGCCTGGAGAAGAGAAGGCTTTGGGGAGACCTGATAGTGGCCTTCCAGAACCTAAAAGGGGCTGATAGGAAAGATGGGGAGAAAATCTTTAGCAGGGCCTATTGGGATAGGATGAGGGGTAATAGTTTTAAAATAGAGGGAGGTAGATTCAGACTTGATATAAGGGAGAAATTTTTTACACTGAGGGTGGTGGAATACTGGCACAGGTTGCCCAGAGAGGTGGCAGACACCCCATCCCTAGAAACATTCAAGGCCAGGTTGGATGGGGCTCTGAGCAACCTGATTTCGTTGGAGATGTCCCGGCTCTATGCAGGGGGTTTGGACTAGATGGCCTTTAAAGGTCCCTTCCAACCCAAACTGTGATTCTGTGATTTTACATCTGATTGTGGCAATTGAGTGTTGAGAGAAGAGCCTGTTCTTTTAGGCAGTATTTATGTATGAAAAATTTAATAAAGAGCACAAGGAAGCTGACACCCGAATGTGACAGGTGTGCCTGACCCCTTGGCCAGACTGGCAGTGGTTTGGTGCAGGCTCTGAAGGAGGTAAAGGCCTGAGCCATAGCCAGGTCAAGAATGTCTCTAGTTTCAACCTGTTCTCTGAAAACCCACAAAGGAGCAGAGCAATGCAGTGAGCATCAATGCATGAGAGCTTGGAACACCAATTATGCGATTAGCACATGAAAAGCAAGTGACTTTTCCAAGACTCATTTATCAAGGAACAAAGAAAATTGTGGGTACAAGGAGTCTCATGCATACCTTTTCCATCACATGTAATTTGGCTATGAGCCAACCACTTTATCCCATAAATATGATAGCCTAAGTGAGTGTTCTGGTTTTGTTTAGTGAGGGGGGCCTAAGATAGTAGCTGCTGTAGGAAACTGCTAGAAGTTGCTCCCGTTTGTTTAGCAGACTCAGCCGGGCCTAGGGCCGACCCGCTGCTGGCCAAGGCCAAGCCAATTGGGAACAGAATGTCCTGTGATAAAGTATTTAAGAAGGGGAAAACAGGGGAAAAAAAAAAAGGGTGAGAAGATGTGAAGAAGCTGAGCAGGGGCAGAGAGGGGGAGGCGTGAGCCTTGTGGGCCTTGCAGGCCTCACCCTCTGGCCTCCCACTGGGCAGCCAACTGAGCCCAACTTGGGCCTGGCCTGGCTGCAAGAAGTGGAGAGGAGATGAGAAGAGAATAAGATGTAAAAAGGATTCTGAGAGGCATCTGCCAGCCTGTTGTGAGGAACAGCTGCAGACACCAAGGTCAGTGGAAAAGGAGGGGGAGGAGTAATGTGGCTCCTGGCCAAGATTCCCCTGCAGCCTGTGGTGAGGACCATGATGGAGCAGGTTGTCCCCCTGCAGCCCATGGAGGTCCACGGAGGGGCCAGGCGGAGTCAGGCCCAGTCGGCCACCCAGTAGCCCCAGGGCTCGCACTTCCCCCTCTCTGCCCCCACTCAGCTTCTTCACATCATCTCTTCCCTTTTTTTTTTTTTTTTT
>WHYT01017390.1:349699-392170 GCA_009806455.1 Tetrax tetrax | reverse complement strand
TTTTTTTTTTTTTTTTTTTAATGTAGTTAGTTATTTTGGCGGCAGTCCTCGAGCTATCGACCCCGTGGTGCAGCAGGGACATTCGAGTTAAAGTACCCGGCGGGTTTGTCCCCGGGGATGGCATGGTTGTGCTCCCAGGGGTCCAGAGCATGGTACAGGGGGATTTTCGTGGTGCTGAGGTACCTGCTGCTTGTCTTCAATGTGTTTTTTTGCCTTGCAGTTCGGGGAGGTGGTCCGCATAAATGAAGAGGTTTGCATAGAGGCCAGTCCATAATGCTAGGTGCTGAAACTCTGTGTGATATTCAGCTCAAAAGATTAGGACCATCATGTCTAGCTGCGCTTACGTATGGCTGCATAGAGACTTACGGAAGAAATAGTGCAGTGACCTGTAGTTTCACAAGTTTCTAACTGAAATTTCTTGGCTAACTAGAGTAACTCCCAAAATTTCAGAGTAGACCTGCGAGTCCTGGCCTAATTTTAGTGATCAAATTTTGTCAGTGTAGGTTGGTGACAAGGTCTGTGCGTGTCCATGTGTTGGACCATGAAGTTTTGCCCTGGAAAACAAGCGGTAGATTTCCTGTTAAGAAATTTTTCCATGTTATGGCAGATGGAAACGATCAGTTAAGTCATAAACTGCGCCAGAGCTGTCTTGCTACCTGGTACTTGTCTATGCCCCTGTGCCCAGTTATGGCATGTATGATGTTCCTGAGCTCACAGACTCCCGTGGATCCAGGCTGGTTCTGCAGAGAGCCAACTTGATTGGATCCTTGGCACTTTTTTTGGGAGAAGCTAGCAATATCTTCAAGTTGGCTATGTGAACAAACTGTAGGTTGCATGAACTGGCATTTCCGCTGCATTTAGCTTGTTCTATGCAGTGTTGGTAGACTTGCAACACTTGGAAGTATGAAATTTACAGTCGTGTGAATTGGTCAGTTGCAGTAAGCCAATCAAATCCTTCTCGATGCCTTTAGGTTATAGACGGGCGTGTTCACGAAGCTGAATGCATTGGATGCTGGAAACGTGCGTTCGTGTTAATATGGCACTGTGCCTTCCGTATGTGATCCTGGTCAAGAAGCACTGATAATCTCACTTTGGCTGCGTATTTGGACTATGAGTGGGTATCTCCACCGTATGTGGTGTGGGTCTTGTTGAGCTCGATTGAAGCCAGGTCTGGAATACTCAACACTGTTAATAACAACACATTTTGGGTAGAAGAATGACTCAAATATGAGTGGTGGTAGACTAGAGATCAGTGAATGGCATTCTTCAGTTTGATATGTGTTTTCTAGGAACTGGACGTTTTTGTTTGCTTTTCCAATTTGCTGGGCCATTTTAGGCTGCTAGACTTGAAATAGAAATGTGTTTTTGGTTATATGGATACAATCATATTGCAGCTCTTAGCCGGCTGATTATCTATTTGATTCAAATTGAAGCAAGTTAAGCACAATGCTCCTGTGATTTTTAATATCTTCAGCACCTGTTTTAAAATTATTAAAACATTTCTATATCAAGATTTAAGTAAGAGTTAGTATGTCCGGTCGATTGTTTGTTTGTTTGCAATAAAGTACATCAAGTCCCATGGTATCAGTACCATGGGAAAGGAACTTTCTTTCTTTTCACATAGTAACAGAAAGATGCTAAGTTACAAAATTATTATAATTCTCTAATATTTTAAACTTGGAAATAACAAATTTAGTTCAGAAGGCTACTCAGAAGGCTACATTGTCTTGATGCGTCTTGCTACATGAGTCGACTGAGAAGGTATGCTAACAGCCATCTGCTCAAAACCTTGGTATTTAGCTCTGGGCTACTGGAGCTAAACTGCCAGAAGCCTCTACAAGCAAGCAGGTCTTCAGGATGTACTGATGTGTGTTGCTGTTAGAGGAATTCAGCAACACGTTTCCCATCTGCCAGTCTTTAACTATTTCATAGTTTTCTGCAAGTGTTCAGTTGGATCTTTTAGCATAGGGAAAACTTCTGGAATGCTTCATGTGCAGAGTAGGGGGTGAGTGTGGGCAGATGTTCTGCTTACCCTTTGAACTGCTTAGGACTGTCATGAGATTGTTTGGAAATTTTGGTGTTGGAACATGGTGTTTCACTTCCCAAATGTTAATGTTAACTTTTGTAGCGTTGGGTTGTGGGAGTTTGCTTGGGTTTCTGAAGATGTGCTAAGCTCAAAATGTAAAGAAAAGCTAGTAGTTCCCTCTCAGATGGTTAAATTGCTGAGCCACAAATCTGCTGATGTTGATTAGCAGTTTCGTTCATGTTTGTAGGGGATTTTAAGTTCCTATTGCAAAATAGTGGAAATACTGTTTCAGCAGTGGCCTTTGACTTGCAGGACTTCCTGCTATAAGGAAGTCTTGTGTCATTTGTCCAAAATAAACAGATTTTTGGAGAGGGAGGATATGGTGTGCTGTGAGAAACTGTACATCTTAATCACAGTTTACCCCCTAGTGCTTGCCTTTCTGATAATTAGAACTGTCTATTCTTATGATATGTTACTGGAATGAAACTTACATTTTGAAATGGGAAATAGAATCTTTTGTTGGTCCATAGTACAATTTTTGGATATGGATGTAGGGGGAAGACAAATTATTTCTTTGTGGCTTTAGTACTGAGGGTTTTAAGTTCACTGGTTTTCTCCTTGGTGCTTTTTGGTGGTGGTGGTGTTGCTAGTTACAATAGCACAGCATTTTAAATGCCTAAGTTGTGCAAATACTTACACTATTGGTTTCTTTGAGTTATTGGCAATGCTGATTGTTTTTAAAAATACTTTTTTTTTTGTTTTGTTACCTTTGTGTCCTGAGAGACCTACAACTTGAGTTACAACTGTAAGTCTTCACACACCCTTCAGTGCTGAAGGGACTGAGGCATGCTGACGTAAGATTGTCCTGTCTCCTGGAACATCTTGCTTCTTTAACTTTGTAATTTGGTTTAGAGTTTTCATATTGTAATAAACAGTTGCATTCTTGTATAGCTCCTGCTGTCTTCTATTGGAGACTTTACATCCTGCTTCTGGGCTGTTCACACCTTGTCCGGGCTGGGTAGAAGAAGACAGGACGTAATTATAAGGCCCCTATGCACGTTTGTTTTAACCAGCTGTCCCACAAACAGTATAAAAAGTGTTGTTATATCCTATATTCCTGTTTGCGCTCTCATTGCCAAAGCTTCTGATGTTATGTGTGAAATTCTGCTAGGGGCTTGTAACATTTTAACTGAAGGCATTGGTACAGACACGAGAGCAGCATCTTGGCTCAGGTGGTTGCACTGCAAACTTTGCAAGACTGAGTATACGTTATTGGTAATCCAGCCTTGAGGGCACCTTCTGGTAAGCAACCCGTATTTTGTGATGCAGTAGCGTAGGCTTTTGATGGTTGATCACATCCCCTGTTCTACTGTGATATTACAGGTCAGCGCACACAGCACCTTCCTTATTCAACAGTGGAAGATAACACAGTGCCTATAGACTCTTTGTGTTTGGGTCACCTGTTGGATGAGAGGGATGATTATTTAAGCAAAGTCATGATCTATAGCACAGTTATTACATGTCTTACTTGATCTTTATGCTAATACTCTATCAGAGCTTAACAGGGAACTTGGCTTTTCCACTTGATTTTTAAGATAGCTGAAGGGTGTTGGGGAGTTGTTGGTTACTCACCGTGCCCCTCACCCAGCTCAACATACCTCCTTTTTCATGAGGGTGAGTCAGAAGGTACCGAAGTACTAAACTGAAGTAGGGTTTCACATATTGGGCACCCTTTTTTTTCCCCTCTTGGTCTAGAAGCTGCTACAAAAAGGGACTTGATGACTGCTGTGAGTACTAGACAGCAGTCTGTGCTGATGAAAAGGCCATGGCTTGGCTCTCAGGTGCTGGCGTCACTGTTGGGGGAACTGTCCTACACCTGCTAGGAGCTCTTGGCCAGTACTGATGCTTTCAAAGCAGGTGCGAAGTGCAGCTTTGTGAAGTAGGTGCAAAGAAAGAAGAATAGATCTTGTTCCTTTTCTATTTGCTTTGTTCTAAATGTGCAGGAGGTTTGGGTTTTTTTGTTTGGTTTTGTTTTGTTTTGTTTTCCTAAAGTCCTTTGTGAGTGAAGATAACCAACAGCTTTTGTTTTTTCCCCATGAACAGCTCTGGGGCAAATTTTTCTGTGGAAATGTGCAATTGACATAATTTCTTTTTTTTTTTTTTTTTTTTTTTTTTTTTTTTTTTTTTTTTTTACAATTTTGCTGATGGTTTTTGAATTTTGAATAACAACAGGGAAACTTTTTGGCTTTTTATGGTATGTTTTTTCTTTTTCTTTTTTCTCTCCTCACCTGTTGAGAAAAGCTGTGAGTGTGGAAGTAGAACTGTATGTATTGAGATTTGGGAAAAAAATTGTTTAACATTTCTTTGAAATTGGATTATTCCAGTGAGACCTACATGTCATCTTTTAGGATCTTTCCCTTTTGAAGGAAAATGGATTGCTCTGCTGGTTTTGGTGTTTCATCGAAGTCCTGTGATGGATTTCTGCTTGTCTTAAGCATGTGACTTCTAATGCATATTGCAGAATAGAAACAGATTTGCAGAACTTACAGTAGCACATGTAAAAAAGTTATCTTCTAAAATTTCAAAAGTGATAGAGTAGTGTTATACTAGGAAAGAGTGACTTGTGTAGAAGAAAAGAACAATAAAGGATGTTGAATGGTATGAAGGCACATAGCTTCGTATTTTGGGTAAATATTAAAAAATGTAGGAGAAAGATAACAATCAGATATGCATTAAAAGAATGTTTAGTTTTTATACCTTCACAAATATTGTTATTTCCATGTTATGCATTTTATTACAATGCTACAAGGAAAAAGGTTTGAACAGATTGGCTAACTTAGTGCACAGACAATAATAAATTTTAAAACACATGGAAGAAGTGTATTTTCCAGGTGGTTTATTTCATCCCTTTCTCTCTTGCTCTAGAGAAATTGCATATTGCACTGAAAGTATGTAAGAATTAAACTCATTTTTTTTTCAGGTTGAATGGGTATTTGTCAGTTACATGCCTAATTTAAGCTTCTTATTCCAATTCTAAGACACCTGTCTTAGAGAAGTCAGACCCTTTCTAGTTGGCTTTTGCCTACTTTTTTTTTCCAGCAACTTTTTCTGGGAACTTCCTAGCTGGTACAAGAAGTTATTCCCTCTCTTGAGTTACCCATTTTCTTTCTAATGGTCATGACAGTTTTTGGTTTGGATGTGCATTTAAGGGTTTCTAGTGAAGAATTTCAGAGTAGGGGAGGGAGTTACCAAAATTGATGCTTACCTTAGAGCAGCTGTATCAAATAAGCAAATAGAGAAAAGCAAAATCTTCAGAGCTGACAATTGGTAGTGATGAGATAGACACATGGCTAGAAAGGGGAGATATTCCTGCGTGTTCTTTAATGTTTTTTAGGATCCTTCATTTTTGGAATGGTATGACTTCAGTGAGAATGTGGATCAGGAGCTCTTGAGAGAAATGTTCATCTGGCTTTCTGTTTCTCTACTGGTTTCGTCAGAGGTGTCACCATGCATTGGGTATTAGAGGGTAGCTCTACCTGGATTGTCCTACTGTTACTTTTCTCAGTATCATTCTGCCAGGTGGAGTGTGAGTGCAAGTGAACCATGTTTTATGTTCTTACATTACCAGATAATGTATTATTTTCAAATGAAGACATGGTAAAAATCGCAGTATAATTCAAAGCAAGGTCATTTGATTTGTGTAGTAGTAGCTGATGGGATGTTGCTTCAGAAAGTGGACTGTATTTGAATGCCGTGGTGATAAGTAGTGTTGCTTGCTGCCTCTAGCTCTTGCTGAGAACCAAAATCTTAATTCACAGATGAGCAGTAATAGAGGGAGTTTGTACACCTAAAGTTTGTGTTTGGTTACTTCACACTGTAAGTATATCCTTTTTTGGTATAATTTGAGATTAGGGGGATAGAAAGAGAAATTGTAGGGCTAGGAAAATGCTTAAGGCGTCCAGAAGATAGGCTGTTTAAAAAAAAAAAGGCACACAGAATACTCATACTTTTTCATTAATAATATGGCAAAATATCAACTTGGCTTGGTTTCAAAACTTTTAAAAGAATTTTCAAGTGCTTGAATGATAGACAATCCCAAAAAGGAGAAAGATTGTTCAGAATGCCTTAAGGACGGCAAAGATCTTTCAGAAGGTTAGTCAGGTAGAAGTGCACTTGGCATAATCTGCCTCAGCTTTTGTCTGAGGTTTGTTAGACTGGCATGGAGTGTTTGCCTTAGAGTTGTTCATAGTAGGTGGACTGTACTAGTTGAAGTTGAAGTTTCTGGTTGTTTTTTGTTTGTTTTTTTTTATTTTTCTTTTTTTTTTTTTTCCCTTTGGCTGGATAGTAGAGGCTTCAGTGGCAATACTAGTTTAAGCGGTTCCTGCACCCAAACTGTGGAGAGGAGGGGCCAAGTGTTACATGAACTTACAGCAGCAAGCTCAAAAATGATCCTTAATTTTTGGAAAAAAAAAAAAAAGGAAAAAAGCAGTTGTCTGAGAATAATCGAAGGAGTAATGGGAGCCAAGAGCTGGGAATTCTCAGCTCCTTCAGGTTTAATACTGTAAGCTCATGTGTCTGTCAAAGTTGTCTTGTTGTAGAACCAGGGCCTTGCTGTTCTGACAGTGGAAGAAACTTCCAGGATTTTGGATTGCCCCATGTGTGTTTGTTTTAATTCGGGAAGCTTTTGAATCCCCATTGAATGGGAGATGGTGGGCTTTAGTGCTCTGACTTTGAAACAGGAGAGAAAAGAGTGCTGTCACTGCAGGCTGATGATAATAGGACTGCTATCTACGTTTCTTTGTGCTAAGATTCACCACCTCCATGGCATTGGGAGTGCCACTGATGGTCTTAGGACTTGTCTCTGCAGTTATATTCTTTCTGGAGTTTTAAACTTGTAATGGCGTTTTATGGAGGTCCTTGAGTCTTCATATTTAGATCCAGGGACAAGATCAAGGCCTTGCTTTGTATTTGTGTGAGTGCACAGAGTACAGAATGTATTGCATGGTAGAATGACTGACAAAGCAGATAACAAGTGCATTTCTTGAAGTAAAAGTTAAGCCTTTTGGTGTTCTCAGAGTTGCAAACCTAAGAGTTGAAATGTTACAGTGCAGGCTCTGAGTTATGAGATTGACTCAAGTTATGGCTTTTAAAGCATTAAAAGCACAAAATAAATTGATTTTCTGTTTTACTTTCGAGCCTTGAGGATGCAGTTGTTACATTTTTCCCACAGCTACAACACTTTTGGAATCTTCACATGGCAAACCCCTCCGAGTTGAGATGTCACGAGTATGATGAGATTGAGAAGGATGTGCTCAGAGCTGGCAATACTCTTGTCATCACTGGTTTCTTGTCTGATAAAGTGACTGAAGAGGAGTGAAATTCATTTTATTTGTGAGTTTCTCTACAGTTGCAGAAGAAAGGATGCATCTCTGAACAGGCAGAAGTAAACATTCTTTGTAAGCAGTCATGTGGAATAGGCATAGAAACAATTTTGATATTGCATCACAAATTAAATGCTAATACTTCAGTCAGTTGCAGTTGAGCAGTAAGCCACAACAGAAATGTGAAAACAAGGTCTCTGTGGATATGATCTAAGCGGATGCTAATTTGCTTGTTAATTAGGTTTGCAAGAATTTCTTTTTCACAGTTCTGAGCAGTGAGGATAAGCTGGTGAAGAATATTTAATTTAGGTTTTGAGTGGGTCATGAAGTAACCAGGGAGTATCTCTTCAAGCTTTTGATTATCAGAGACTGTGAAGGCACGGTAGCAATGCTTCTTACTTTGACCATTGTAACTTGAAACTGAAAACAGAAGTATTTTGGAGGAACATAACCATGTTCCTAGCACTGTTGGATTGGGGGGGAGACGGGACTTCCTTGCTCTCTGTTTGAAATCCCTTTCAGTTCACTGGTGAACAGAATTTGGATATGCTATATTAGTGGCTGGATTTTTTTTTTCCTAATTACTTGTACAGTTTCTTGGTGTGAATTGGAATAGCCTGCTGATCAGTCAAATCACCTAGAGCTATAAAGCTATTTTTATTTCAGTAAAGCACGTATGTGTATATATATACTTCAAATAGACACAATGATCTCAATGTTTGTTTTTTGTTTGTTTGTGATTTTTTTTTTTGATTTTTTTTTTTTAATAAATGGAAGCAGAGGAGGGGTATGTGTATTGCAAAATAATGTACTTGGAAAAATGTTTTTAATCTAGCTCTAAGTGTCTTTAAATTGTGATCTTTCTTCATAAAAGGAGATAAATATTGTTGACGTTTCTCTGAAGTAGCTCAGATTGAGTAGAGAATATACCAAAGTGGGGGTTTAGCTTCTTCTGGCACAGGCAGAACAAATTTGAAAGATGAAAACTCTCCTCCTCTTTCCTGCACATCCTCTTTTCCATCATCCTTTGAGGAATGAAGTTGAACTTGCAGCCTGAGTAAGGACAAACATTTCAAATGAAAATGAACAACACACGAGAATAAGCTTATCTAAATTGTTTTAAAAAAATAAAGGGATGCCGTCGTTAGAGGTGTTCATATTGTATGGAGTTCAGTTCAGGTCTGTGTTGTTGCATTAAGGTGAGGATTGTGGTGGTGAACTGGAAATTCTTAGAAGACTTGCTTGTTGTCTGCCTTCTGTAGT
Source organism: Tetrax tetrax (assembly GCA_009806455.1). Lineage (NCBI taxonomy): Eukaryota > Metazoa > Chordata > Aves > Otidiformes > Otididae > Tetrax > Tetrax tetrax. The sequence continues at coordinate 383,500 of WHYT01017390.1, read as the reverse complement.
ACTCCTCTCAATGCTGCTTTTGAGTAGGGAAGTGGAGCACCTCAAACATTGCAGGGTCATGGTCAATTGAAATAAGTTTCTTGGTTTTTGGTTTGGTGTTTTTTATTTTTTTTTTTTTTTTGTGTGTGTGTGTTAATTTCCTGGTAGCTACGCATTAAGTTGCCAGAGAAGTTAACCAGCCTGTGAATCCGTATGATGAAGGGCCAAATGTTCTGTATCCAGAAACCAATAGTCTCTTTTGCTCTCTGTCGTTTCCAAGAGGATGAAGGTTACATCTAGGAGCTTTCTTGAAATACAGTGTTTTTATAACTATTTCTGTGAATAGTTGTACTAAGTTACATAGGATTCAGCTACTGTTTGAGACTGTTCTGGGGTGTGTGTGTGGAGAGAGAGAAGGCGGGATGGATGAATGTCAGGTTCTTTTGCTTTCACAGCCTGCCTGTGCAAACTTATCCTTAAAAGTATGCTTAAAGAGGCATAATGAACTTCTTGCCACTTCCAAAAGTGCATTTAAAATTATTTTATGTCTTGGGCCTTGTCCAAAATACCCAACAAAACCAGATGTTTTTAACAGCCCTATTTTGTCATGTATTCTAAAATTAATTTCTCAGATCTGTCTGGTATCTACAGGTATGAGGGCCGTGTCAAAGGGTTTATTTTGGTGTTAATGATGGGGCAAGACTTGGGTTCAACAGACTAACCACTGCTGTCTTTGAATACTGGTCTTTATTATGTGTTGGGAGGAAGGACTCGTCTTAAAACTTAAGTTCACCTATGACCATTGGAATGCGTCAGAGAAATTTTGATTGGAAGGAATATCAAGTCCTGCTTGAAACAGGACATTTGCTAGGGTGTTTTAGTTGGGAGCATGGCATTTGGAGGCCTAACTTTTTACAGGAAGAGAGTGGAGGTGCTGGATCTAGGGTGAACTTTTGATGTGCTTTAAGCAGCAAATGAAGACATTTGAATCTTCCAGGTGCATTGAGCAGCACTGTGGCAGTTAGAGGGTGATTTTTTTTCTTTTTTTTGATGTGACACTGAAGATGGTAAGATCATTTGTTATTTGATGGGATAGGAAAGTAAAGAAATTTTTTTGCAACTGTTTTTCACCATTGGGCTTATAACTTGTCTATTGCTTAGACTTCTGATTCATTTGCTCTTGGAGTAGTGCGCAGCAGTGACTGGTGTCAGCTGCTGTGAGGTCCTGGCAGTGCTTAACGTAAACCTCATTGGGAAGTTAGCACAGTATGTGGAAGGCTCTTGCCAAGGAGAAAGTGGGCTGCTTTTGTGAGCTTAAACAAATTAATTGTAAACAGTAAGCGTCCTTTGACCTTTTTACTTTGCTCAGGGTGTAGGCTCAAGGAAATGAGCCTGTAGTTAATTGAGGGAGGGGGGCAGGAGCTCTATCAGGAACACTCTAACTTGACTGACAGTTTAGTGTTAACTTGGAACATAGAAAGAACATTGGTCAGAAGTTATACTTTCTTGTTGAAGCATTACATAATGTTTGGGGAAAAAAACTGAATAATCCAGGTTTTTAGAAGAACTGTGTTGCTTGGGATTAATGGATGGTCTTGATACTTAAAGGAAAAAAAAATCATAGTAGGTGCAGTGTGTTGCATTTTCATGTTAATGTATGAAAACTTTCCTTGAGTATAACTGTTTCAGGAAGATGGCTTTGCCTACATGAATGGAAAATGAAGACCTGATGAAGACTTTCATTATTTGTCTGTTATTTTCTCATTAATACAAATATTGCTGCTGTTTCTTTAGACTGGGCAAGATGTATTTGTCTGCAGATATCTTGGAGAATTTTTTAGAATTGTTTTGCCAAGAATACTTGACTGTTCTTTTTTCCCCTTCTTGTTAATGACTACTTATATGGCTATGGCCAGTTTGTCAGTTAACAAGTAAAAACTACCAATAAAAAGTAAGACGAACAAATAGATCCCCTTCCCTCCTGTCCTGTTTTTTTTTGATAACAACATTAAGTAAATTAAGGTAAAATAACAATTAAGGAAAATAAACAACTAAGTAAATTAAGGAAAAGAGCAAAAATCCCAGTCTGGCAAAAAAGTCATGAGGATTTTGTTTCGAGCAGTTCACTGTGGCTCTGGGGTAAAAAATAAATTTTCTGTTGCTCTCCAGCTCTCTCATCAGGTACTGTTAGAATAATGCTTAGACTGAACTGTGTCAAGAGAGAAGAATGTACTTATTGCTTTAGTGCTCTGAAATACACGTTTCTAGGCCTTGTACGTTTGGGCAGTAATACAGGGTGGCATGTGGAGCGTGGGCCCTGCTGTCGTTCATGGCCTGTCAGATAGCCGTGCGTCTGACACTGGCCAGCCCCAGAAGATTCATAGGCTGGAGGAAAGACAGTTTTGGTGGCCCATAGGTGAAATCACTTGTCCTTAGGGGAAACTGCTGCCTAAGTGACTGGTCTCCTCAACCTGTGGGGGTTTATAGCTGTGTTTATAAAACAGCATTTATTGGAAGTATGGCAGCGTTCCTTGTGTCCAATGGAGGAATAATGCTTTTCCTTAGTTATAGCAAACTTGGTTAAAACAGTAGTGAGTTTCATGGCATGAACTTCTTCTACTTCATTCTTGCAGCTTTCTGCTTCCTGTTTTCAGTGTCTTCCCCTTTTATTTATGAACTGACGATAAATGGCAGGATACATTCATGTGTACTTAGGCATATTGTGTTAATGCCGTTCCTTATTTCTGTCTTACGGAACGAAAGTGGTGTTTTCACCCTCCCTTTCTTTTTTTTTTCATTGCTGCCTTAAGTATTTTGGTGTTAATAAGTAAGCTTCTCACTCTTCTTTACACCGTTTGTAATGAGTGTTCCTGAGATGGGATTCTGAAGACCTAACAGGGTATTTTGAATGGGGCTGGGAAGAAGATGGCAACACTTAATTGTGAGCTGGAGACTTGTACTAGAAATACAGTGCTGTCTCAAAATGTATACCACTTAATAGATTCTACTTATTTTGTGCTCTTTGTTGTGCAAGGTCTTGTGGATTCGTCTTGAAGAATAGCTATCCCAGTGTAAATTTTTTTTTTTTTTTTTAATAAAAAGACATGGAAAAGGAGGAGGAGAGAAATAGAAAGGGACCAAGAACACTTATGTTTCAGAGCAGAGTCTGAAAAACATGTGTACCGAAGCAGTATAATTACAGTGCCTGACATCTTTTCACTCTCTGTGGTATCCTTTCTTAGTTAAAAACAACTGTCTTTTGAAGAATCTGGTACTTCAGTGGGTGGTCTTTTGATGATTATAATGGTTTTTACAGTAAGAAATTACTATCATTCCACATAAACAGTAACACTTCACTGCATTGGCTACAACATCTTTTGGTTGAATTGAAATGTCTCTTTCAGAAAGACATCCTGTGCAATGAATAGCTTGGAGTTAGGGGGAAATCTTACATGGTTAGTAATCTTATCTCTTTCCTAAGAGGTTTTCTTTCCAGACTGAAAGTGAGTTTGCTTACCTTCCAGTGCATGTTGTAATATCATTATCCACTAGGTCAGAGAGCCCCGTGCTGTGTAAATATGATCTGCATACAGAGAAGGTGGCCCAGGCTCTTCTTAACTTTCTCTTAACCTTCAGTAATAAATTTGGCTTTCAGTGATGAATAAAATATATTTAAGTGATTGGAAGTCATTATTTGTGTCCTAGTTGCCCTCTTGAGCTTAAGGTCTTTTAAGAAGAGTGACCTTTACATGTCTCAGAGTAGTCTGTTGGCATTCTGGTATGTGGAGTAATGAAACCCTCCCCTCCTTCCCCAGCCATCTCCCCCCACTCGGAGGTGCCTGCTGCTGCATCCAAGGGTCATGTCACTCATGTTGCCATGGGCTTGTCGGTTGTCCTTTTGGAGTTTGTACTTTAAGTACTCCAATTCTTTCTTGGAGTACTGATTTCTAGCATGTAACCGTGCATTTGACTGTAGTAAAATGGATGACATTAGAAGGTACTTTTTTTTACAAAGAGATCCAAATAGTGGTGTCAGTCAGCAGTTAACACATATCCTCTATGTGTGTTCATTCAGATCCATGAATTATTGGCTTCTGTTAATCTATAGGTTGTATTAGCTGGTGTACCTTTAATGTGATTAAAACAAAATTGTTGAGGTGAAGGTATTGGTTTAATGATGCTGAGCAGCACATGCCAGCTTTGGTAGTGAATAAGTATATTTATGTGAGGAGACTTCGTTTATCTCAAAACAATCAATTTAATAACGTAGGTGAGATAGCAAATATAAATGCCTTTGGGAAAGATGCCTGGCAAATCCGAACTAATATAACTTGTCTGTACAATGTTATCGTGGCCACTTTCAATTCAGTCTCAAAATGGTAGAAATTTCATTACCCAGAAGATGAGAGCTTGGAGGGAGGGAGGTTTTTTTGCTTTTTGTTTGTTTTGTGTTTTGTTGTTGTTGCTGTTTTCGTGTGTAGGTTTTTTTTTTTTGTGGTGTGTTTTGTGTTGCTGTTGTTGTAATTTTTTTGTTTGTTTCTTTATTTTTTTCCCAATAGTTTAAGCATGTCAGATGTTTTCAGAATATGAGGTCCTCTTGGTACTAAAACACTTTTGTTTCTTTTTGGCTTCCACTGTGCTGGTATGTTGTCAATAGGGCAGGGAGATGGATGTGGAGACAAAGCAGCGCCATTTATACTGCAGTAGTTCTTGGAAGACCATTTGTCTTCTCAGCTTTCTAGAGAAACTATCCTAGTGGAACTGCAAGCCTAAGAAAACTGTGTTGCAGTTGACATTCTCCTTCTCTTTTGGTTTAAGAAGTCGCAGTAGTTGTTCTCATTCGAACACAGACAGAGCTTTTGCCCCTGCTCTTTCATTGGAGGAAAGAGTTTGGGGAATTGAGGAGGGAATATTTGTTTTCTACCTCTGATACTGTTGCTCTCCTGTTACCCTGAGTTTTTATTACTATTCTTCATTTCCTTCCTTCCTTCATCTCACTGGTTAGTGATGCCCTACTCCCTTGCTAGCAGACCCTTTTGGGCACCTCTTGCTGGAGGGCAGAGTAATTGTTCTTCCTTTGGGTGTCACCCTCGGTTGATAGACGAGGAGGTGCTATCTGAATTATCAGCATTATTATAGGTTTTTCAGCGGCTTCTGAGCGGTATGCTAACAAGTCTGGACAGGCAAAGGGAAAGAATGTGTCAGCTTACCACGAGTAAGAGAAGCCAGGTTAGTGACCCATCTCTGTTTCACAGTTAGTGTTTCTCTTGCAGCGTCTGTTCTTGTAAGTCTGGCATATGTGCTACTGTTGCTCCTGGGAGTGCTTTAAATGAAACAAACACATTATTTCACTTTCCTTTTTTGGTTTGTTTTGATATTTGCTCTTGGAAAAAGCTCCACTCGTGAGAGTGAACACAAGGGAGTGTGTGTGTGCTGATTTGCCAGAGCATTAGATTATCCTTTCTGCTTTTTTTTTTTTTTTTTTTTTTTTTTTTTTTTTTTTAATATAGACATCTTGTTAATTATCACAAGACATCAAAGAGAGAATACACTGAACTAAATAGGGCTTTTTTCCCCTCCCTTAATTGCTTCTGATAATTTCAGTTCATCTAAATCCAGGATGTTATTGACATTACAAGTATTATTGCTTTTTTTTAGACTTATTTTTTTTGCTGCTGTTTTTCTTTCAGCGTATACATGCACAGGTAAGTTTGGATCAACATAATTCTTTCTGATTCAGAAAATCTGGATTGACTCCCTTTTGTCCATAGGATTAGTGATTAATGAGTTGAAGAACTTCAGTTTTAGACAAGATACATCAATCTTAATTTTGTTTCTTCGTGTTAGTTTCTTAAAACATCTTGACTGGGCTGATATAAGCATTAAAGTTTTATGTTTGTTTCTTTTGCTGGGCAGAGAAGTAGTTGTTGAGACTTGATAAGTTTAGGAAATGGTATGTTCATGTTTGTGTTTTTTAGGCCAAAACACAGTAAGCTTTGGGATTTCCTAGAGTATGCTACTGGCAAAGCAGGCAAAAGCATTTTATTGGTTTAAAGGGAAAAACAAATGACAGTTATTTGAATTGCTTTATGTTATTGTAGCTTTAATATTTTTTCACCTCTTCCCAAACTAAGCTTTAGGGTTATAAAGCAGGAATAATCAGATTTATAAGAAAGATGGGGAGAAGAGTTTTAGCAGGACCTGTTATGATAGGACATGGGGTAATGGTAATAAAATAGAAGGAGGTAGATTTAGGCTAGATATAAGGAAGAATTTTTTTACAATGAGCGTGGTGGAACACTGGCACAGGTTTCCCAGAAAGGTGGTGGATGCCCCATCCCTGGAAACATTCAAGGCCAGGTTGGATGAGGCTCTGAGCAAACTGATCTGGTGGAGATGTCTCTGCTCCTTGCAGGGGGGTTGGACTAGATGACCTGTAAAGATCCCTTCCAACTCAAACTATTCTATGATTCTATTCTATGTGTCTATGATTTGAACATGTGTATTTGAGCTGCTAGTGGTTTAAGTAAATAGGTTTTCAGGACTTGTGTGTCCACAAAACTGTAGTCTGTCTTCCATTTTGCATGTCCTTCATGTCTTCTGGAGATATCTCCTTTTTTTTTTCTCCTTCATCCAGAACTTGCCTGCTCAATTTTGTGGGTTTTTTCCATGTTGCTGATAGTTACTTTGCTTATCAATACTCTGCTTTTTTTTTTCCTTTTTCCTTCTTTCCTTCAACTTTGTTCCTTTATCTTTTCCCCCTTTGAAGGAAGAGATATTTTAAAGTATCTGGGAATATTTTTGGGACCTAGAATGAGCCTCGATTATATTTGCAAAGCCTAAAGACATGTTAGCTGGATGTAAAAAGCCCAGTTGTTCAGGAGGTGTTTGCAGTGAGTCTAGGTTAGATGTCTGCCTGTTGAAAAAAAGGTCACTACAGACTTGAAGTATTTGATAGTGGATAGTGAGTGATTGAGTTAAAAAGAAACTGCTCATCATCTGAGCCACACAGAGGGCAGAGTTCACCTCTCCTAAGGGTGTGGACCTAGCTGTCCAAAATCAAGACAGATGTGTAGGATGCCCTTATAAGCCTTGGGAGAGCTCATTGCCTTTTGCAGGTACTTGATTCCCATTGCCTTAGATGCTGATTTGAAGATCATACTTCCAGAAAGCTGTTTGATCAGAAATCATCAATGGTAGGGCAACCCTAGACATCTAAAAAGTGAGTAATTTAAGTTAATTATCTTTTAGATGTGTAAATTTACTAATAAGATACATATTTTTATGTAAACCATTTCCCTATGCAATGGAAGAGTGGGTAGCACAGCCAGTAGCACTGGAAGCTTAGCTGTGAGCTTTCTGACGTGCTTTGTTTTCAGCATTTAGGTATCTGTCTCATAAGTAAATTTATGAACAGTGCCACATTCTGCATATTGGAGTCCTGGAGCACTTTATGCTTGTGGCTTTTCTCCCTCCTTAGCACCAAAACCAAAAAGAATGGTGGAGGGTGGGTGAGATTGCCAGATCTTCTTATCTTCTCCACAAGGAAGAGCATCACACTCTTGATCCACAACAGCTGTTCCAATTGCACTTGAAATAGTGTACAGTACTGTCTTAAGAGCAGGCTGGTGATGCTTTACTCTTTGAACAGGTGAAATTGCTCCCATGACTCTATGGGAGTCATGGACTTGAGTCCTGAAGGTGAGAATTGTTCACAGCCTTTGCCAGAGAGCTGAGAGGGGAGCAAGGGGACTGCTGATGAAGCTGGTGTAAGGGGCACTTGGTGCAGAGCAGATCATTAATCAAAATTCTGAGTTATTGCAGAAGCATTAGGAAAGGTAAGTGGCTTATTTAATTCAGAGCTGAGACATTATGGATAAAGCTATGCTGCTTTGTAGCATATTCACAATAAGGGGCTTTAAGGATTGGATTATTGCCATCCGCAGCAATCCCTAATATGAAAGGAAAAAAAAAGTTTGAAATGTGCTGCTCTCCTGCTATGGGGGTTGCTAGTGAAATGCTGCTGTGACCTGGCCACTACTTCTGAAACTGTAACTGGTCACAACAGTCTGCTGCAGATGTAGTGACAGCAAGAGGCTAGCATGGCTGAATAGCATCTGTAGCATTTTCCTGAGGCAAGTTAAAGACTGGTGAGTTAAGTGGAGAAGAGTGGGCCTTTCTGTAATTGCTGGTCCCTGAGTATATTGAGTATACAGAATCAATGTGTGTTAAGGCCAGCATGTTCATTTGTGCAGGCTTTCAGGTCAGCAGCTTCTCTCTTTCCCTTGACTAGAAATGGTTCCATTCTCATCTGTCTACTTACGTAGGAGCTGACAGACTGGAGTGGTGCTTATGGGGAATATAGGTTAGATGTCTCCTTTACTTCTTAAATTGATCTTAAAGTGCTCCTGCTGCAATACAGATCCTGGTGTTTCAGCGTCTCTTCCAGGGGACCTGCTAATTCCTGCAATTGTTACTGGCAGTGGTCTGTGCTGAGCACAGAGGGTAATGCTTGGAGTTCTAGAGGTGAGCAGAAGAGTGAATGTTTGTTCTGTCTTTGCCGAATCAGTGAATTTTGCAATATTCTGGAGACTAGATAGGAAATAACAACAAGGCATAAAATGTCCAAGATGGCCATCTTAGCATCTTTGCTGTGTTCTTTGATTTTTTTCTGAAGTGCCATGGGGCCTCTGAGTTTTATCTGGATGGCTTTCAGGGTTTGGCAGCAATGACATGTACTTCCACATCCAAAGAAACTCAGGCATATTGCTGCATCATGTCTTTGCTGACTCTGCAATGCAGCAGCATTGGGCTGTGAGCCCACATCATGGTGGGATGATATAAACCATCTGACCCAGAGGTGAGAAGAACCAAATGCGCAAACTTACAGCAGAAAAGAGAGAATCACAGAGAAATGCTAATTTTAGATGAGATATAACTTTTGTTCTTTTGGTCCAAATCCTTAACAAGAGGGCAATTAGGCTAGATTTATCTTTATGGATTCAGTGCTGGCAAGCTAAAATTCAACTGCCTCTTAATCAGCATGCAGTATCTTCACAGTCTTTCACACTTGAGTTAAACCTCACTTTCACTCTTTGTGCAATGCCGCAGTGTACAGATCTGCACAATACATAACCACTCAGGAAAACCTCTTTCCTGCTCCTTCTTCAGTGATGTATCGTTCCTCATAGGTCAATTTCTCTTCATTTCTCTTATGAGTATTTTGCCAGTTTTGTTGTAAGCATCTGCAAAATATCCATTTATAGGATTAGAATTGTGTTAGTGTTCGGAATTTTTCGGTAGTTTATGATTCCAGTTCAAACGTCATGTTACCCACAGAATTCACAAAGTTCTGCAGCAACAGGAGAGGTTATATTTCATGCAGCTTAGCCTTAGAGACAGCTTTCTCCAATGGAAACATGTCTTCTGAGAGCAAGGCTGGAGAAGCCAGGTGGTAAATTCTTGTGGCTTGGCACTGGCATTAGGACGTGTTGCTTTTAGGGGAAATAAGATGCTTATAAGTAAGGGTTAACACAGAATTTAATATTTTATGTTCCAGTAAGATAGAAGGTAATCTTTGAAACTACAGAGTACCTTCTCTTTAGTAGGATTTAACACATGTTATTTAATTTGTTAGCTGCTGTGCTAGGACTGTTGTTAGGACTGTTTTGTTGCTTATTTGTTTTCCTAATGAGGAGAAGGGCGGACATTGTATAACTTCTCAGGCAATGGTGATTATGCAACTGATCCTGTTATTGTGGAGCCAAAGTCCTTCCTAGTCCCTAAGCACCAGCTGCTTGTATTCTGTCTCCTGCATTTTTTCCCTTTTCTTTCTTCCCCCCTGCTTCATTTGTGAACAAGTTGGGGTTTTTTTTCCCTGTGTTGTTGTTTCCTTCTCTCTCCAATGCCAGTGAGACACTAGCCTGTTTGGGTTTATTCTTCAGTATACTGCAAAATCAAACTGCCCTTGTATATCACACAAAGTATCAAATGCATAGAGAAATTAATTTTTTTCATAAGAAGTGGAATTGCTTGATACTTTATGGGTATAATAGGATAAGGCATTTGCTTGGATCTAAGTGACATGTTATTGCAAATGGCCTTTGTTGAAGCTAAGGTCAAAAGTTAAGAGTTCATGTTCTCAGGATATTAGAAGCATGTAAAAAATTTTTTTTTTTTTTTTTTTTTTTTTTTTTTTTTTTTTTTTAGATGACATAATAGAAGGAATTTTGAAAACGATCTGTAACTTACTAGCTAGCTTGCAAAGGTCAGAGAAGAGCTGCCTCAAAACACTTTGGAAAACATCAGGTTATGGCCCTGCATAAAGCATCTTTGTGTTAGATTTGTGTATGTGATATTTCCAGGTACCGAAACAAACGCTTGAAGGACAGTGAAATGGAAGTCAATGCGCATGGTTTAACCTGAACTTGAGATGTATATCAGATGCTTTTTGAAATACAAACCTGTTAATTTACGAATTTGCCCAAGGACTTACTTGAATTCCAAAATAACAGTGGTTCTTTAAAAACACATAATGGAGCGAGTTGTAAGGAATCGTATCTGTCCTGTCTACTCCAGGAAAAAAAAAAAGGTGATTCTTTGATCGGTTTTTTCTTGGAGTGTTTATTGTTTGCCTCCATGTCTCTGCTTTGTACATGTGGTTCCTGCCATTGATTCATCTAGCATTAAGGAATACGACCATCAAGAAGAATTTAACTGCTTTTTAGCAGTTTCACTGAATACATGGATAACTTAGCGTCTGACTCTCTGGTTGTTGTGGTGTGTTTGGCAAGATCCAGTATGGATTAGTAACTTAAAAGGCTTTTTTTTTTCTTTCTACTGGTTTCCAAAATAGTCAGTAGTTAAGCTATAAATCTTAGAAACCGAATAATTTAGGAGGAAGAGGTTTCTCTGCTGCTTCAGAATAAAAAATTTTGTTTATTTATTTATTTATTTAAAAATCTGGTGATTTCTCTTTGAAGTTGAAGTAGCCTAAATCTCCCCTTTTCTTTTTGAGCTTTAGTGCACTGTTGAGTTTGGTTATCACAGAGTTTATTTTCTGTGGAAGGCAATGGAAAATTATAATTCTACATCTGCTTATATCAAGTTGCAGGTAAGGTTTGGTACCAATTTACAATGGTGTTAGGAACACACTGGGAATGGGCAGCAGCTAGAGTTCAGTAATATTCTTGAAGAATTCCTTGATCACTCTGTAATGTCTCTCCTATTAAGTGTTTGGATTTTCTGCATAACTAACTACTAAGAACATATCCACAAAATGTTAACTTTCTTAAAAAAGAATTCCAACTAATCTGTCCATCACACCTTTACTCTTACAAGAGTAAATCTCAATTGTGTAACCCAGTAAGGAGAGACTTGAGAAGAATTTTAATCAAGAGTGATACTTGATCACTCTAGTTAAAGGCTGTTTAAGCTTCAAATCTTGATCAGGAAGAGAAGTGAGGTGGTGATGTTTCACTAGAAAGAAGGCAAAGTATTATTGCTGAAATTGGTATCTTTAAAGAAATTTATTCCAACTTGAGTTCTCCTAACAGACCTGGGTTGCAGTATAAAAATCTGTGGTGTCTTTAAAGGTACTTTTCAGACTAACTGTAAGGACACTTTTTTTTTTTCATGAAAAATAAATCTGAACAGAAATAAACAACAGTTTAGATAGTGTTAACAGACAGCTTTGATACCTCGCCAGTTTTTAGCTTTCTTTTTACTTCATGTTCACTTATTTCTTGTGTAGTAGAATGGTAATGAAATTTTATGGTATGGGGTTGTGTTTGGGGTTTTTTTTTAATGGACACACGTTTTGTACGCTTTGGTTATGGCACAAATAATTTTAGCCAGAATCATGGTTTTTTTTCTGATTTGCTCTGATATTTCTAGTGCAGAATTTTCAAGCAGTTTTAACTTTGCAATAGAAAAAATAATTGTGACCAACTTAGGTTACATTCAGTATAAGAGTAGTAGGATTTTTTTTTTTATTTGGTAAATACTTCAGATAGATATTAGAGGAAGAAAGTATCAAAGAATGATATTGTTGGTGACTCACAGGCAGAGGAAGAATTGATTCTTCAAATTCTATTCGGAGCAAGTTGAGTAAGAATGTGTTAAGGGGAAGGAAGGATCAAGCTGTATCATCAAGTAGCTGCTGTATTCTTCTTCCTAAACGTTGTCTCATCTACCTCCATCAGCAAAAAACCCAAACCATACAACCTCTCATCCACAAAACCAAAACAAGACAAAAGTCCAAACAGAAACTTAAAATTCACACATATGGAAACTTAATAACTACAAATCTGTTAGAAATATTTACTAATAAATATATGATTCTATGCCCAGGGAGAACTGGATAACTGTGGAGAATGAGTTAAAATTATGATCTGTTGATATTTTTATCTTAAGCTATTTCTTCATGGTTGACCATACAGACCAGTCAAAAAGTAAGGTTACTAGGTGACCGAAGACACATTGTAATTTCATATTGACAAGTGACATTTGCCTGACGTAAGTCATTCAGTGTATTTAATTTTTTTTTTTCCTGTGTATGTTAAAACTCACCCATTTGAAATGGACTGGATCTGGAACTTGCTTCCTAGTGATTCTTTTTACACATCTTGTGCTTTGAAGGGAAGGCTTTGATTCACCCAGTTTTTTTTTGTGTAAAGACTTCATGTCTGAAGTCTTGGCAGGACAAGTTCCCTTTGTGTGGAATACATGCTTGGACGGAAAGAAAACATTGAAAACTAAATCTGTTATATGCATTCTTGGGCTTTCAGCTTCTTAGGATTGCTAGGCAATACATCAAGTTACACTGTTAATTGAAGGATAAAAAATGCCTATTATTTAGTGGTCTGAATCTGATTCAAGTTAATAATGATCAAGAGTGTGTGTTATGAGATTATCTTTGTTGGCCTGTGATCTCTCTCTGGGATCTAACATCTCAGAAGAAAGGAAAGGAAAAAGGGATGAATGAACTGAGGAATGAAGGGATTGTCTGGAGAGGCACTGAGGAAAGCATATTTGAATTTTGTTTGAATGTGAATTTAACAGCACGAGATCCACTGTGTGGAAATATTTTAAATATACGCACAATGAAAATTTAGTTATGATGCCTGAACAAATTAAAGCCTATGAGTTGAGCGTTCTGTTGAGCTCTCCCAGTTGCAAAGTAAAGTCCTTTTGAGAAACTTAGACTAGCATGCTTCAAGTGCAGAGTGCTACCTTCTGGAAAAGGAGAAAGAAGTACACGATCATAATTTTTGCAGATGACTTTAGACTGACTCAATTTAGACACTTCTTTTATTTCTTTATTTTTTATTTCTTATTTTTAGGACTTGACCTGCAGTGCATTAGGTTCCCTTTGGTTCAAGAAAAATAAAAAGTCAATTAGCTTAGTATATTAAGTGCCAGTCATGAGCCCCATGGGGACGACTGACCCCCAATGACTGTGGGAGCTAGTCTTCTGTTCAACTTGGGGGTCACTAAATGAAAATATTACTTTTTACTTTGGAGTCGCTTTGATTTCACATTGCAGGCTGAAACAGTTATTGGGATATTCAGTATTATTTTAGTGTGTTGGTGTTCGTTGGGATTTTTAAAAAAAATATTTTCAATGCTTTTATTGAGCCAATCAAGGCAGGAAAAAGTTTGATTCAAAATGAGATCCCTGGCAGCTGCCAAGAAGGCAGAACCCAAAGCTGCGAGGACTTTGTAGGCAGTTTGCAGAACAAGCTGTCCCAGGAACACGATAAATAATCTTGGACAATATTTAGAAAGTCTCTCTCCTATCAGGATGGTGGTAGTAGTTCAGTGGGTTTCTTTGTTTTCAAGTAGCTACTGGAATAAGGCAAGATCTCATTTACCATCAGAAGCTGGTAAACTGTCCAGTGAAACAGATGTTTATGGAAATTGTTGTCTTAATGCTCCTTTTCTAACATGCCTTTTTACTTCAGTTAAGTTAGAAATGACTTGAACTTGCAAACTCACAGAGTACATATGACTGGTTACAGATGGGAGTTCAAGGAGCTGAGTAAAAAGATTCTTGCGTGAGATGAGAATCAGAATTCTGCAGCGCTCGTCTGAGAGGGGAAGGCTGGCAAATTCTGGTGAGATGGCTAGCACTGCAATAGCTACAGAAACATTTTATAGCTGTACACGTGCTTTGGAAAGAGGCTCTGGGAGCTGAAGATTCCTGGTGTAGTGTGAGGTAGAATAAGTAAACCCTTATTATTAAGATTTATGTATATCATCACCTTCAACTTGTTCAGTTGCAATCTTGAACAGAATCCTTAGGATACTCATGAACATTTAAATATATACTGGTCTATACTTTTGTGGTCAGGCTGCTTGTTTCCTTAACTCTGAGCTGGCAAAATTCTCTAGCAAAAAGAGATGTACCCCAGAGACATTTTGAAAAAGTAGCATTTCATTTAGCTGAGAGGAAACAATTTCTTGAAATACATGCAATGCAAGGCTTTGAGTCCAAGGTTGCGGACTGGAAAAGAGTTCTTGTAGAACAGAAATAGCTAGCTGGAAACCCAGAAATGAAACCTCCTCTGCAAATCTATTTCTGCTGATCCCTGGAAATACCTGCACACTGTCTGTGCGGCACACAGCCTAAAACCAGCGTGGTTTTCCCAGGACAGGAGGACTGGTGGGAAATGTGCGCAGACTGGCTGGCCAGTTACTTGGAGGGCTGCTTCCTTTTTTTGCCTGCTGCCCTAATTTTTCTTTCACTCAACATGTACTGAGCAAGTAGCTTAGTGCTGTGCATTTTGTGAAGCCTTGTTCTGGGCTTTTGGGCGAGGACACTGTTGAGAAGATGGGTGTAAGCTAGAGCTACTGTCCGGGAAGCACAGCTACCTCTCTGTTATCTGTGGGGCAATTTCTCCATGTCACAGATGGACAAAAATGGATTCATAGATGGAAGAGCTAATTTGATGCGAGGTCAGCTCTTGCCCTTACGAAAATGTTCCCTGAAGTACAGCACCACACAGGTAGCTGTGCTGTTGTCAAAGGCAGCTCACCAGGGCAGCTGCTTTAGGGCAGTACGCTGAACTCAGCTTGACTCCAGGTAGGACCACCAAAATGTTGCCATGCCGTGTTTCTCTGTGATCCTTGTTAAGGCAGGATTGTTGGTGCAGGTCAAAATGTTGCCCCCACACTGGGGGTGCTGGAGAAAATCTTGTCACAGGACTCACTTGCTGCAGGATGTGGCAGCTGAAGCAGTTCCGGCGGAACCTGCTTGGATCTTCTAGGTTTGGATGTGAGTCAAATACAAAAGATTCTGCTGGTCAGGAGGTCTATATGCTTGGGAGAGCCTGTCCTCTGCCCATGTCCTATAGTATGTCTGCTTTCTGCTCTTTTCCTCCTGTTTTTTATTTACTGCAGACTCCATGACTGTTATTCTGGCTCCCAAGCAGACACCCAGAGAGAAAATTATGTCCAGTGGTGGAAATGTTACCTTCCCTGTTATAAAGCATCAGAATAGGCAGGAAGCTGAAGGCTGTTGATCAGAGTTGAAAGAATCCATACAGTTCAGAGATTTGGGAAAGCATAGGATGCTGGGATCAAGACTCACTGTGTATGTGACAGTGGGGAAAAGAACCTCTCAAGATCTCTCAGGTTGGAAGAAATCTTGGCAAGCCTGTAGTCGTCTCCTGCTCACAGCTGGACCAGCTGCGAGATGGGTCCAAGTTGCACTGGGCTTTATCCTGTTGTGTCTTGAAAACCTCTCAGGCTGGAGGCAGCACAGCCTCTCTGGCCTCTGTTCCGGTGCCCCTCTGACCTCAGTGGGGTGAAAGAAAGCTTCTCTTTATATGCAGTCTGAACCTCTCTTGTATCAATTTATGTCTGTTGTCTCTTGTCCACCTGCCATGCAGTTCTGTGAAAAGCCTGACTTAGTCTTTGGTTTGCCGGTAGCCTGTGGCTTCTTTTAATATAGGTCAGCCTTCAGTCCTTATTAGGAAATCGTAACTTTGTGATTAATTAATGTAAATAAAAATGAATATGAGCTGGGAATTAGTGACAGGGATAGCATAGTGATATATTGATTACATTATGCAATACAACATCAGTGAGCGTAGCTGTATTGAGCAAGCTAGCATGTAGACACTAATTAAGAGGGAAAAAAATCCTTATTTGCTTTTGAGTGTATTATTTGGAACAACTTACACCTCTCAATAAAAGAAAACCATCCTCTTACCTCTGAGGCAATTGAACTTAGTACCTGAAATTGTGTTGCAAGCTTCCAAATATCAAGGTAGCTGATCTGTTCTTAGGAGTGCCGGAGCATCTGTCCTCCAGGGAGATATCCGACCTTTGGATGTCAGAATTTTAGATACTAGTGATTTAGATAATCAGGGTTTGTCTCTGTATCCAGAGGGTTTTATTCATTCCTGTGGAGAGCTGAAGGATTAGCAAGGCATTAGCTTCCTGAAATAAACAGAGAACCCATTTCTGTTATTCTAATTTTTGTTTCCAGTTTGATGCAGCAAAATGTTATGTGTGTTTATTTTATTCTGTCATAGATAAAATAATAGCTTGTGTAAACAATACAGACTCACTATTTGAATTTGTATTTGACTGATCTGATTAAGGGCTCTGTCTTCTGATATTTGATCAACTTATAAAATATATATGTGGTCACTAATCTTTATTTTAGAAGAGATGACCACTGTAGAAAGCTTGACTATCCTTATCCTCTTGGAGATGCGCAGGGATAAGATGAGAGGCACTGGACACAAGCAGCAACAAGGTAAATTACAACTAGGATAAAAATTTATACTGTGAAGATAGTCAAACGCTGGAGTTGGTTTCTCAGAGAAATAACAGGATTTCCACCCTTGGAGATGCTCAGAACTCCGTCCTCTGAGCAACCTGATCTAAGCTGACCCTCTGCTGAGCAAAGGTTGGGCCCTTCATAGATGCCTTCCAGCCTGTATAATTCTGTACTTACATGTAAACAGGATCCAGTATTTCTATAATAGGAATTACAGTGCTGTAAAATTAAGACTCAATTACTTAGTTTTAAAACCTCTATGTAAAAAGGTAATGTTTTTTTATCAAGCAGTTTAATTAATGAAATTTTATGTCACAGGTGACCTGCAAGTCATTTCAGCATATCTGTGTAGGGAACATCTTGAGTCTAGCACTGACAGATTGTGATTTATTGCTACCAGAAGCACATTTCTTTGCTGTTAAGAGCAGAAGACTGTTTATAGATGATTGTGGATTAATGCATCCTTGGCAAAGGCTTTTGTAAGTTGAGGGTTGAGTACAGTAGATAAGAATATTCTGAAGACACCTTGAAATAAATTTTACTAATCTATTTAAATGTACATGGTTTTGATGGTTCATTTGGAGGGGGAATTAGCATTTATTTCCATTTGGAGCATCAACTTGTAATAGTAGATATTATCAAAGCATGCAAATTTAATTAGGAAGTAATTAAAGAGTGAAGTAACATCAAGAGTGTGTGACAATTTTCTTGTTCCTTTTTCAGTCTCATTTTGGCCTTGGCTTAACATAAATGCACAGTTTATAAAGCACTTCATCTTCTTTCTAGTGGCATAGAAAGCAGGGATTTCGTTAAGTCTTCCTGGATCTTCCAAATGGCTGTGGTAACCATGAAGCAAGACTTGGGCTGTCCAACAGAGCTTGCCTACAGTAAATAAGACTGGATTTATTTCCTTGACTTTTCTTGTTTTGCTTTAAAAAAAAGCTTGAGTCGTTGGTGTTAAACTTCCTTGATTTTACATTCTATCCAGTGCCAAATTGTGGAAGTTCTGTTCCACAAGTGTTCTGCTGCTCTGTGTTTAGGATGCTTCTGGAGATGTGAATATTGCCCCCATTTGTATTCTTTCTCTCAAATTCTGTGTACAGTAGAAATATATTGTTATCTAACTTATTTGTCATCATTGTAGACAGTGTGAATTCAGATATTGACTCCTGCTGGTATATGGTCCTGACATCTTGCCTCATTTGGCTAAAGATGGACTTTATCTTCGTGTCTCTTGTAGTGCATCTGAAAGTGCACAAGTTATCCAGAGAATGCATGCTAAGCACACATCTCTACTAGAAGAGGCAGAATTTGGACTTGGGTCACATAATTTTTGTGATCCCTTTGATTTCTTTCAGTTAGAAGCAAGATTTTCTCTCTCTTGGACATGGAGTAAGTACTAGCACTCAATTACTGTAATTCCTAGCAACAACTGTTTTAAGCTTCAATATCAATGCCTTATTCTGCTCCCACTGATGTGTGTTTTGTTTGTCATATCTTCCTCAAGTTCTCTCAGATATAACATGTAAGTGAGTTTTCTAACTTTGCAAGACATAGAAACAGGTAGGAAAATATCTGGTTAGGTCTGAACAGGTTTCTGTTGAATACCTGTGATGTGTAGCACAGAAGAAACTTAATGCTATTTTAAGGCTTGGTTTGGTTTTTTTGTTTTTTTTTTTTTTTTTTAATATTCTGATGGCACCAGTGTTCCATGTGTAAATGTGATAAACATGGTTTATCCACAGAGGAATACTTGCAAAATATTTTAAATGAGGAGAACAGAGCTAAGTTGGAAATCTGTATTTCTTTTTCAGAAATGAGACATAAAAAGCAGATTTTATGGTGTTACTTCATCAATTTGCTTCTTTACAGTAACCAAGTGGTTTGTGATTGCTGAGATATATTATTCAGCACTTTTTGTGGAACGTCTAGTGAGGGTAGAAATCAAATTCTCTTTGAATTGTTGAACTCTAGAAACAGTGCCTAGAAGTGCTGAGGTACTCAGCTGAAATAAAAATAGAGACCTAACTAAAACTCCTGATAGAATACCTAGTGGGAAGCAGGAGTGGAAATGCTTTATGTTACAACGAGCAAATTATTTGAATGACAAGGACAGAGAAGTAATGGCAGCTGAGAGAAATTATTCAAATCATACATATATATTATTAGAAATTGATTTAAACTTATCGGCATCAGTTCTGAAGAAGAATGTTTGGATAAGCAGTAGTGGAATTTCAGCTGACTGTATCCTTTATCTTAACAAAAGATGTTTATAATAAAAAGTGCATTTATTGTAAAATATATGCTGACTCAATGTATTATGCAGTTAAATAAACCAAAAGCTTTTATTCGTGTGATAGAAAAATATTTTTTAATAATCTTATGTAATTATACAAACTACCTCAAGATATGCCTGTTGATTGGGACTTGTCTGAAAAAGAAAATGTCTATTAAACTTGATGGTAACTGTTGTGAAGTGTCACTTATGTTTTTATTGGCCACGCTCAAGCTGGCCACACTAATATGTTTTGAAAAATAGTTGCAAATGACGTGTTCTTAATCATCAAACCAAAGAAAGGCCTTCAGTGCAGCAGGGAGCTTTATGTAAGCCATGGGTGGGGGTGTTTTTGGTGACTGAAACTTGTTTTCTGAATGACACTTGATTTTAATAGATGTGGCTGCTCCCCGAGTTCAGTGGTGGGTCGTGAAAATGAAGTGACTAAGAGTTGGGAGCCAGTGGTGTGGCTTCTCAGTTGTGCTGGCGTCTGCTGAATCACATGCCGCTTGTATGTTCATCAGCGCAGATGTATTCTGGTGGATGAGAAATCATGAAAGTATTTGTTTTGCGCAGCAAGTGGAAACATGACAACTCTTTGTTATAATTGTTACTTGTCATTTACTTTTTCATGAGGTAATCACCAGTTGATGTGCTTTTGAAATGGTCATTAGAAGACACCTAATATGAAATGAGTGCTTTGGTTCTTTGCTATACTTCTCTTCCATTGAGGGTTTCAGCAGCCTCTGAATAGTGTGGATCTGCAAATGGGAGAGCAAGGTGCCACATGTCTTCTTGCTGTGTGTCTGGAAGGATGCAATCTGATTCAGGATGGACTTACGTTCAGTGTGCCTGTTCGGTGGGAAAAGATGGGTAAGGAAGCCTGTAGGCAGCACAGCCATGGCGTCCCTTATGTGCCTGCGTACCACTGGCAGGTCCGTTGTTCCCGTGGACAGTCGGGAACCTAGCTCAGATGGAGAGAGGATGAATGCTGTAAGAAATTGTCTTGATTGTTTGGAAAACGTAGATCCTTTCCGCAAGCACAAAGAGGAAGGGCTTTGTTTTCAGTGTTTAACGTGCCAGTGTATTTCCCAGAGGTGTTTCTCCTTCACAGCAGAGACTCGATTAAGCGGGGGCTATGCTGCCCCCTTGGCACTGACCAGAAAGGGTTCTCCTTTCTCAGAACTTGCGGCGGGGTTTTTGTCAGAGTGTAGCATGGCTGGAGGATGTACACTAGCTGTGGTTTCTGCTTGGGATGCTTCTGAGCCTTCATTAGGCTGGGAAATGCGAGGAGACTGGTGTCACTTGAGCTGTCTCGGGTGCTTCTGGAGTTTTGCTATTTGTGACCAGTGGGTTCAAAACTAAGCTATTCTGTTACTTAGTTTAGTTATATTTCTTTGGAGGATGCCAGTCTTTCAGAGTATTCAAGGTTGAAAACTTCTTCCTTTTTCTCATTGCTGTGGTGTAAGTGTGGTGTGCTGTTGGCTTTGCAGCCACTTTTGGTAACTCAGCGGATGACCACAGGGAGAATTTAAGCTTGAGCAACACTAAAGATTGGTTGATGTAAGTAAAGCAGGAGTGGTTTGTTTTTGGCGCCAAGGAAGGCATTTAGTTCTTGTTAACTATGTTTAAACAGCACCTCCTGCCCCCTTGTGTTAATTGGGTTTGAAACTGCCAGTCAAAACAACTCATTTTGTGCAGATGCTTTCGATGAAGTATTTCTCAAGGCACTGTGACCCTAGCAAAATTAAAATATGGAAGCAGGATAAATGTAAGGGAATCAAGACTTGGAGATAAGGCATTCCAAGTGTACTGTGGCAATATAGATAAACTAGATGGTTCAGGTCCCAAAAGACCTGGTTGGAGTCAGTTCCTTGGTGGGTGCTCTCACAACATTCATTCTTTTTGCTGCACCTAGTTTCTGTTAGACCAAGTAAGTAACATATATGAAAGAGAATTGCAAGTTGTCTTCAGGGTTTCACTTCTTAATGGTGTTTGTTACAATTTTAGCTGGAGAAGATCCTGATACTACCCTTTGATATCTACTCAAGGAAGTTTGGGGGTTTTCAGCACTTGTACTCTTAACTGGTCATTTGAGCTTTGCAAATACAGTAAGTGTTAATTCAGCTTGGCTTAATCACAGTATGATCTGATTTGGAGCCCATTCCTGAGACTTCCATTGTCTGTATTTAAAAATAAAAATCTGCCATTTTGAACCTGAGAGGTTGTTGGTGATATAGTAAAGCTCTTAATAGTGTGAAATGCAGTTGAAGGTAGT
Source organism: Tetrax tetrax (assembly GCA_009806455.1). Lineage (NCBI taxonomy): Eukaryota > Metazoa > Chordata > Aves > Otidiformes > Otididae > Tetrax > Tetrax tetrax. Next base: position 362,176 of record WHYT01017390.1, on the reverse strand, counting down.
AGAAACTACAATTCCCTATTTGTGTTGAGTTTTACTGCCAGACTAGCCCCTGTAACTGTTCCTATGACATAAGGACCATTTGTTTATCCTCTTAGTTTAAATATTTTCTTGCTTCTGTAGAGGTAAAAATAAAATTGCTCACTACTTCTTGCATTTCTGAGTTTCCCAGTCCAATTTCTACCATTTCAATGCTGTGCACACACCCAGTATTTGGTGCTGACTCCTTATTTTTCCTCATAAACAATTGCATGACAATGAGATGAAAGTGAGGGGAGACCAGACAGGTAAAAGCAGAGGATGAAGGCTTTTCATGGGCACATCATGTTGAATGAAACAAGGATGCTGTGGGTTGCTTCTCTGGGCTTGATGATTCTGCATGGCAGCATGGGCCTCTGGTATGTTACCAAGGCCTGATCTGAACCTGGACTTCTAGCAAAGAAGCCTCTAAGATGCTGCATAAATCAAGGGCATAGATGCAGCAACACACATGAGACTGGATTCTCGGATATCTCCTGGTCTGAGTTTATTTAGTTTATTTTAGTTATGATGACCACTACAGGTGGGTTGCTGGAGGTAATCTCCTGAGAAAATAATTGTAAGCAGATGCCGTATGGCCTGTGGGTAGAAGAGATGGGTGAGTTGAAGTAGTGAAGGTGCTATTGAGAATGCTAGTGGGATAATCATAGAATGGTTAGAGTTGGAAAGGACCTTCAAAGGTCATCTAGTCCAACCCCACTGCAAGGAGCAGGAACGTAAGTGCATGAAGTGCCTGAGCAGATGGAACCCTCTGGAAACTGAACTCGTTAGTCCATTGTCCTGTGTCGTTGGGGGGTGTTGGTGTATTTTTCTAGTTTGTTGCTCAGAAACCTTTACCAATTTCCTGGATTAAAATAGGAGTATTCTTTCTAAAAGCAAGCTTCACTCAACAAGCAAGGGCCCTTAGTCTTACGACAAAATCAACACAGTTTAAAAACTCCTGAGAGTCTCTAATGACGTACTTTGTTAATTGATCTCCCTAGCCTGTCCTAGGAGTAACAGAGGGTTTTATGGTCATGGAGGATGGAGTTAGAAGAGAACTTCTTGCTTTAGCTATTAATGCTGAACTCTTGCACTTGCCAGCAAGTTACTTTAAGTTTTTAGTGCATACTACAATACAACAAAATGTTTTATTGTTATTAAGCACTGCAACATCTCTGTGAGCAACTCTTGCATTAGTGCCATCTCTCTCACAAAGCCTTTCTAAGGTACCTGATACTGTGCTGCTTTTTTTGACCTGTGTCAATTTCTTCCCCCAAAATCTTCCCTTTTAATGTATGAAATAATAAATCAACAAACGATGTGAATAGTATCATAAAGTTTTCCCAGTTGCTTTAGGTATGCCTGTATTGTGTAGAGCACCATAGTGTAGGAACACCTGATCTGCTAGGGCTGAATGGGGCTGACTAGGAATCAGAGGTAAAATAACGGTCTGGCATCTCATGGCTAACTAACCAGGGTGCAGCATTTCACCGAGGTACGGAATTGTTTGCCAGATCCAACGGTGAATAGTGCTGGTTTTGCTGCCTCTGCTGCCTGCCTTGGATTAGCTGGATAATCTCGTGGTGGATTCACGGAGTCACGCTAAAGTGAGCTCAGATTTGATGCCCCTTGTTGGCTTGTGTGTGTCCACTTGCAAATTCTAAGATTAACATTTTATAACTCTGAAAACATATGCAGAAAAATTAGGGGAGAGGCTAGGGAAAGCTAGGCACATTCAGTAGCTTCGCAGTTGCTAAGCTGGGTTGGGGTCAACACAGCCTGGTTCTTATTCCCCTGCTGTAATAATGAGAAATCACTTAGTTCCTCAGAGGGATGCTCTTGCTGATCACAGGCTGTCAGTGCATTAATTACTGGGCTTGCACTTTATAGTAACTCTTCTAGCAGTTCATGTGCTCTCAGTGAGTATCATTTAATTGGAAAGATAATACTTGTTTAAGCTTAATGCTTTTTGTCCTTTTCTAGTTTGTAACAACTCCTTTTCCAGGAGCTATTTAAAAGATTTCTTAGCTTTGTGAAAGTTCAGTTGTCATAGGAGTGACTACTCTTCCATTTCAAAATGGCAAAGCTCTGTGATTTTATTGTCAAATTTATATTCTAACCTTTTTTCCCTTTTACTTTATCTAGTGAAAGAACAGCTTTGATGTCGGAAGAGAAACCTCGGAAAGGAATGGCCCTTGTTCTCTTGAAGCTGTTTGCCCTGATCCCAGGAATGCTGTAGAGGTTAGTGATATGGATGCTTAAGAGCTTTTTGCAAGATTGCCTTTTGATTTGTCATTGACACACTGTTCCATAAATTCTGTGTGAAGCAGTTCATTTGCCTGTCACAGAAAAAGAGTTAATTCAGGCTCTGTCAGAACACAGTCAGTTTAAAATTGCTCTTCCCAAACAAAATTTAGGGTTTTGTTTATCTGTGTAGATGCTGTAGAAACACATAGCTGAGTGGTCACAGGAAGTTGTGTGGTGCAGTGCATCCTCAGAGTCAAGCTGTGTTAAACTTGGAGATTTTAATTGATAGGTTTAAAAAAATATTAGAATGATCATAATACATGAGATCATAATAGATAATTATTTTTTTGAGTTTTTCAAGTCTCACATTTTTGCTTTGAGAGGATAATATTCCTGCTCTTCAGTAGAATGTCAGGCTTGGAGAAGAAGTCCATTCTATATACACACAAAGGTAATGTTACCTCTGCTTTTGCCTCAAGTGACGTGTATTTTGATTTTGTATCCTAGTTTCTTTGGATTATATAAAAGCTGGGTTGACTGCTTGCTTTGAGTGTTTTTTTCCCAATAGCTATATAGTCCTGCTACAAATATTATGGCCTAGAAGAGGCTTCCTCTTGCAAGTAGTATATTCAATCTAATTTACTTTCACATTTTTTGTAAAGCTAAAGAGGATTAAGTGGATTTATCACCCGATGGATTTCTTCTTAACTAGTGAAGTTAAAAAAGCTCGTGTAACTATTGATTTCGGTAATGCTTTGTTTTGCTGATGAAAAATGAATGTAGCAAGTAAAATTTGATGAAGCTGGAGGCAGAGGAGGGAAGGTAGACATGTTGAAGAGCTCCTAAGCAAAGAAATTAATTTCCATTTTCATAGGAGCAATTGAGTTAAAATTTATTAAGCTTGTCTGGTTACTGAAAGGATTTAGAACCTTTCTTATCTTACTTTAAAAGCATAGGTGTGTGTGGTGTGATTAATGAAGAGTAATGTCCAAGCTTTGCTAGGACATCCTTTAACATATAGACCCTTTTGGAGCCAAAAGGAAAAAAAACACAGTAGAAAAAATGCTGCAGCATGTCACAGATACAGAAAGTGAAGAGGTGACCCAGTGGAAAAAGATCCATTAGTACACAGAAATGCTAGTTGGCATCGCTCTTTGAGGTGTGTAGATCTTAACTGCTGCTCTTGTAAGTGGTGCCTATTCTTATGGAGAGCTTTAGTTATTGATATGTTCTCATCATCTTTATCTTATCTGGTATAAAACTGAGAGATGTAAAATGTTCAAGGGGAGGTATCACTTCTAATTTAACAAAGCACGCAGAAAGACCAAAACCCCAAAACACATCCTTCAGTATGAAATCCTGCATTCCAACATCAGTGCTTTCATTCTAGGTCTGTGCTGCTTCTTTAGTCTCCAACATTTTATTCATTAACCAAAAAAAAAAAATCTATCCACAAGGGGGTCTGATAGAAATATGCCCTTTTTTACTGTTATAAAAAATACCTTGTTCTCTTCAACCTATTGTGTTCAGATTATTTTTTTTTTAATATATTCTACTTTATGGAGAATAAAAAAAAATGGAAAGGCTCATCTCCTCTCTTGTTAGTCTCCATCTTGACTTAGTAAAAGCAGTTAGTTTCAAGCAGACTGTTGAATGCAGACTGTATTGTGAATCTGTGAAGACTGTCTTATTAGTATCACGATCTGCTCTTCAGATACTTATGTAGGAAATACTTCCTTGGCACTTCATGCATCCTGTTCTTCCAGTTCCAAGGACATGCAAGAACTAGCAGAGCTTATTAGCTTGGGTTTAGAACATGAATTTGTCAGGGAGAAAATTATATCAAGCTGATTAGTTTGCTTCTTTGATGGATTGGATTACTGCATAAGGGACAGAAGTGATACAAATTGAAATATATAAGCTTTTGAAGGATGTTCTTTTGAATGTAATGCATATAGTGATTTATTTTTTTTTTTTAATGGGATCTTCCCTAAATCAGCATACAACAGGAGCAAAATTTATTTAAAATGGTTCAGTGGAACAGTTAACAGGGATTTTGAATCACCTGGAAGGGCATTTGAAGTAGGCTTCCTTACTAGCTTGCTGTGCCTGGATTTGACAAGAATGGCATCTGTGATTTAGATGATGGAGCAGAGTCTACTTACAAAATGTGCGTATGATGTCAGTTTGGGAGTAGACGGTACGGGCACCACAAAGGGTTTATATTAAGGTGTTTGCCTTTGTAATTGGAGTCAGCTAAGTATCTGTGTGTGTGTGTGTGTTTGACCTGAGTCACCCAATGTTTATTTGTTACACTGCAGTAACTCAGTCAGTGTATATAATCTAAGTATACTGCACTTGCTGAGTTGGATGGCCTCTTCCGGCACTGTCTTTTGTTTGTGGTACTTTTCTATCCTTTAGTTAAATTACAGCACTGAAACCTAGTACTTCAGCGGAAATAGTTGTTACCTTATAAAAAGGTGTATCTGGATTTGAGGTCTTGGTACACTGCTGAGTTACACATGTGGAAGGTTTAGCAATGCTCTTGGAAAGTTGCAGGATTTTTCTCTTGTGCCAGAGGGGAGCAGTAGGTTAGGCACTGTGGATCAGGCAGCTGCTCTTGCAGGCTTCCAGCAGTGCCACCTCCCTGCCTTTCCACCGATGGCATAGCAAAAGATACAGTCAGGCAGCTTACAGCAGGGCTGCCTCCCTCTGGTCTCCGTAAAGCAACTAAAGCAGCTCGTCTGGACTCTGAAAGCGGGCTGCTCCTGCAGCCCCTCTTCGCTTTTTGAATTTCTGTGTGCGCAGTCCAAAACATACACTGCTGTCTGAGTGGCTGCTCGAAGTTCAGAAAGGATGGAGAGGCAGGGGGCGGGGAGAAGCAGTGCTTGAGGTGTTCATGATGTGGATTATTGTTTGGCTTGTTGAAGATGTACATGGGGGAAAAATAACTTCTGTATCCTTTTTGCTCCATTGCTGGAGGAGTTATCAGTGCTTCTCTCAGCACCTCAAGCTTTTTTTCTTGCACAGCCTTGCTCTAATGTTGGTTTATTTGTAGAAGTTCCTTTAGTTTGCCACAGAGAGAAAATATACAAGTAGGGAGGAGTTACCATATTTTTAAGAGCTTTTGTAGAATAAGATACAAAAAGTAGAAATAATTCTCGTCTGAGATGGTGTTGGAGAAGTCTGACATACTGCTTTGTTTTAAGCCCCCTGCGATAGAAAGGGATGCTTGTGTGCCATGCTATTACATACACAATGCACTTCCCATAGTTGTCAGGTTATCGTGAAAGATTAATTTGCTGTCTGCCTTAGAGATAACCATGAATATTTCACACTGGGTCAATTTTTGTTAGTGATAGATTAACACCTAAAACTTGCTTTGACCTGTTCCGATCTATTGGTAATGCCACAGTCTCTTACAGTGAAATGTAGTGAGAAAGAAAATTATCTCTCAGGTTAATTCTGTGGAGATCCTGTGCTCTGTAATCCCTATTGCTGTTTTCCTGACTTCCTGACTTCTTGGAGTGTGAGTCTTGCTCTTTGGTATCCTAGCAAACGTTTTTCTAGCAGAATTGCAAATTAAGTTGATAAGAGATAAACCTTAGCAGCAGAGACCTGGTGCACCAGTGGTGTAACTGGAATAGCAAGAATGTTGTGAATGTTTCATGCCCCATCTTATCTCCTAAATAAAGGGTATTGGAAGAGCTACTACCGATGAGTGATAGCCTGTGAAAAGCAAGCCTTAGGCAGTCCCTTGGAAAGACTCTAGGTCCCATGAATTGACACAGTAAACCTAGTTTTAGAGATTTCTCTTCTTTGATTTTATCTTCAAAATGCTGCCTGGGAGAAATCTCAAAGGCATGTTTCTGTAGATGCAGGAACAACTGTTCCAAATGCTGGAAGATTAAACTCTGATGTGCAGTGATTTTTAGAAGTGAAGAGATAAGAATGGAGAAGTGGGCTGCCATCTGGCTGTATTGCAGTGAGAGTTTGTTAGAAATACTGTTTACTCTTCAGTCTTGATAAAGGTCACTTTAGGAAAAAAAAAAAAAAAAAGACAAAGTCACACCTGTAATACCTGTATGAGAGAAGCGCTAGTGAGAAGCTACTACTCACTGCTTTGCTCCATGGTTCAGGATGATGAAACTTTTTCCTGTGGCAGAGGTGGATATCTTACCACATCTTCTATTTCGTCTTCTAATATGGAAGCCTTGCACAAATACTTCCTCTAATAGGGAACGTACAGTTGCTGTGCAAGGCCCTGTACCTTACATCGAAGTGCATCTTTGTTAGTAAGTTGACTTTATTGTTTCTGCGCAATTTGCCAGAGCTGAACTGGTCACTCTTGAATGATGTAATCCTTGAACTTGGTAACAAGAGTGAAGTCAGCACTGTGATTGTGTGGTTACTGTGCAGTGTGCAAGTTACACTCTCGTGCTGAAGACTGTTGTTATCTGGATGGGTTGTGGGAATATGTGTGTATGGTTTTATGCATTTTATGAATAAATCCCTTTACTTTAGGTACCTGAATATTGCTACCCCTCTGAGCTCTGTGTAAATTACTCAGCTTTTAGAGCATCTTTTCTTTGTTCAAATAATAGCTATTCTCAAACAAGTTGGTGTAAAAAGCCCAAACACCTTCCTCTTTCTCTCACTCCTTGTTCCCAGATTGAGCAACCTGGAGTGGGTACTTGAGGGAACATCTGCAAATTCTGACAGAGAAGTAAAATCAAATTAAAGAAAGGTGTGGTAAAAAGGTAAAGGAATGTATGGACATGTAAGACTTCATGTAAGACTTCATGTAAGACTTCATGTAAGACTTCATGTAAGACTTCATGTAAGACTTCATGTAAGACTTCATGTAAGACATCATGTAAGACATCATGTAAGACATCATGTAAGACATATAAGACATGAAGCATTTGCTGTGGTATTATTGTTGCAATTAAATCCTTGCATTGAGTGTTTATTTACCTGATTTTTATGTGTTTTTGTCTGGCAACATATTGCTGGGTTTCGCTCTGCTTATTGCATTTTGTTTGTCTTAAAGATGAACAAGAATAGTTATCGTCATTCTGTGCACTGCTTACTGTCAAAGCTTAAAAGGGACACAAAACTAGAGAAAAGGGATAGTGTTGGAAAAGTCATGTCTTCTCACTTGTGGAGAGGGAGTTCTGTCCCCGAGCTCTTTGCTTGCAGAAATGCACTCTGCGGGGTGTCCAGGTGAGTCCGGACACTTTCACAGGTGCACTGCAGAAGACAGGATTTGTAATAAATAACTAGAATAACTAGAAAGTAGTTTCTGTAGCTGTAAATGACATTGCAGCACATTTGATATACAATTACTGTAATATTTCTTTCTTTTTTTTTTTTTTCTTGTTGTTGATGATTGTTTTTTCATCCAGTAAGGAAGGATATTTCCTTAGTATGTGTATTGTGTGTATGTGTAGATGAATCCGAGGGGAGAATGGGAATAAACTCCATTTCAGTAATTGTGCTTTTACAGTGTGGATGTTTGGGCTATTGTCTGGGATAAACTTAGTTAAAAAGCTGTGACCACTGTAGGCATTTGAGCATCCTTCTGTGGCACTGAGAGAATTTTTTCCAGAGAGCTGCAACTTCAATCCTAATTAGTTTTCTGTAGCTTTGGTTATTACTGGAGAAAGGGGCTAGTATAGTGGTGAGACATAACTTTTGAATAACCATAGTTATTGATAATGGATTTCCTTGGGGAATTCTACCGCTTCTGAATAGTTACTGTTGTTGTTATTAAAACAAAACACCTGGCAGTGTTAATCTGAACCAGCTTTTCTATATTGCATGGTGCTGTGCATGAAAATAGTATTGCACGCTGGAATACTAAACACTGTTTAAAAAAAAATAATAAGAAAAAGCAGAAAATTTAAAGCTAAAGTTAGGAAAACCCACATTGAATCTGATCTAGATTCTGGTAAGAACTCTCTTGTACTCCTTTTCTTTTTCCAGAATAACTATAGAATCATAGAATAATTAGTTCTATTGTAACTGAAATTTAAACGGATTTACTTTTCTATGAGATAAGAAAAAGCAGGGAAAATGTAATTTTACAAATTCATTTGTAAGCTGTGATACGCAATTCTTATTTGCAGTGACTGTGTTGCAGACCAGATGTCTTTTTGCTTGAGCGTGCAGTTGTTCGTCTCATTCTGCTGCTTGAGTGGTTTTGATGTATTTTTGTAAAGCGGCTGCATCAGTCAGTGTGGTTGGGCATTATAAGGCAGGAGGAGGAATCTTTTCCCTCCAGCTTCGCAGTTCCTCCCCTTGCCGCATCCCCGTGCTCGTCGGGAGGGACCAGCTGCGCTCCACAGTCCAGCCCGGCTGGGCATTGGTACAGCCGGCGCTGGGGGCTGGCGGTGCAAAGCTCGGGAGGGCCGCCTGACTGCCAGGAGGATGTTTACTCGCCATGGGCTGGCAGTGGCTCGTAGGCAGAGGAACTTGCCATCCCCTGTTAGTAATATCTTACAAGGAGGGGATCTGAAAACTAAGATGCTTGCACTGAACTTCAAGAATTCAAGGTAAGATGAGAACTAAATGAATGCAAACTGCTTGTATTTCTTTGCATGACGCTTTTTCCTCCCTAGACTAACATTTAATTACATGACTAGCTTCTGTGTCAGTTGTGCTTCTTGTTGTCAGACTCCTCTGGAGTTGTACTTGCTGTTATAAAGAGAAACTGAACTAAATGACAAACTGAGATGTAGTCAAAATATAGTGATATTTTGAATAATGTATGTAATGTAACTGTGCATAATTTTTTTTTGTGTTTATGATGTTGGCTGAACAGAAATAAGTGAAAAAATGGGTAGATTACATTTGTCATTCCACCAAAGGAAGAAAATAATTTATTTTAGTTTGTCACATGTGTAGCTTTCAAAGTACAGGTAATATGAGCCTGTTTTCAAGTACGGTAAAGCAAGGTTGTTATTGACTTACATTTGCAAGAACATTGTACAATATAACAAAGCTAGAGGAGAATCCATCATACTACAATAGTAATTTGCCTATCTCTGGGTGCTATAGGCTTTACTTTTTCTCTTTGAATAAAAGAAACTCACTTTGGGGGGATTTCTAGCTGTCCTGTTTAATCTTACAGTATACTGCATAAACTTCTGTTGAGAAAGCATTTATTCTGTGTGAAATAAAACTTTCCTTTTGGCGTTATTGCCAAGCAGGAGTAGAACATGTGTAGTGGAGAGGAAATCAAAAGTAGTTCTGAAAGTAGTTATGGCAAATAATACATACACCAACTGGCAATAAAAAATAAGCTAAATAAGCATGGATTTTTGAAAAGGTTGCAGGAGGTTGTAGCGAGGTGAATGTTGATCTCTTTCCTTTTGTCCTATCACTTGCTACTTGGGAAAATGTCCTGAAGTTGCACCAGGAGAGGTTTAGATTGAATATTAGGAAAAATTTCTTCATCGAAATGATTGTCAAGCACTGGAACAGGCTGCTCAGGAAAGTGGTTGAGTCACCATCCCTGGAGGTATCTAAAAGATGTGTTGATGTGGAGCTTAGGGCTTAGTGGTGGACTTGACAGTGTTAGGTTTACAGTTGAACTGGATGATCTTAAAGGTGTTTTCCAACCTACGTGATTCGATGATTCTATGCTGTATGGTATGCAGGACTTTATTCCAGTGGAGCTCAGTGGGTGTCTTTGGACTGTCCTAGCTTCAGTGTAGAGGAACTCCATCTAAGAACAGTCAGTTCAAGAGTAGCCCAATGCTATTGTCCACGCTTCCCAGCTTCCTCATGGTGTTTCTGGAGGAGCCTTTGGGGACGTGTAGGAGGTGGTCAAGTTCAGACGCTTCCTGTTGGATGCAAAGATGCAGTGGAATAATGCAGTAGTTGGAAAAGATCTGTTATTCTCTAAAAGGCAGTAGTGATGTGCATGCAAGTATTTGCTGCTTTTCCATATGTCTCTGGCCTGAACTGCTAATTATAAGGTCTTGGGCTGTTTCGTTTTGTTTTGCACAGAAATAACTGTGAGCATTCAACTTAAAAGAGGTTGTGATTGTTCACCCTTATTTACATCTATTGCTTCAGAAATAAACAAACATTTGTGCCCAGCGTTTAATGCTGATTTTAATGCTGATATGCTGCTGTTGCTCTCTTTCTGACTAGATGGTAGCAGAGAGGAATTTTATTACATCAGCCAAGCATGTGCTGGTAGGATCATTTTCTTATTTTTCTTATCCAGGATGTTAGAAACAAGGGCAGCTCTATGGAGACAAATTTTACAGGTAGCAGGCTTCTACTTATTGCTCTTTCATATGTAAATTTCCTAAAGGCATGAGAAATATTATTCTTTTGGATATATAAATGGCTCTTTTACATGGCTGGAGGAAGTTCATGCTTCAGATATGCTGTTGGGAAGAAAAAATGCTACCACCACCACAACAAATGGGGACCCACTTGGCGTAATACCACGCTCCTTTTAAAGAAATCTGGTGGGTTTTTTTTAGCTAAATATCAGAACTGTGCTTAGACTCGCTATTGTCATTACTGAACATGCTTTTTGGGGCTGCCGTGTTTAGTGCATGGCCTCATGCTTGGATGTAACAGCCTGTCCCCTCTTCCAAGTTCATAGGTTTTCTTTCCCATCCCTACCAACTCACAGTTATTTGGAAAGGCAAACAGGCCAAAGTACTCTTCCCTGCATTCCTAGTAACGACTCATTGTTTCATTGTTGATTCTAGTAGAATAACTTTTCTATGCAAGAGCCACCCTCTGTAACAGTTTTTTTCCCTATGCCTTTCTTGATGTCTGTGTACCAGTCAAGCACACACTTCTCTCTTCAGTTGCCAGATTATTTTGCTTGTTTGTTTGTTATGTTTGTCATTTTGTGTATTCCCTTCACTTTTTTCTCTTTTTTTTTTTTTTTTTTTTTCCCCCCACAGGATTTTTAGCAGCATTTCCTCTCCTGAATGGCATTATTTAGTCATTGCCATGCATTTCAGGTTGGCAAAGTAAAATTTGAGTTCTGCTCTATTCCCAACAGGCTGTAACTGGCATTCTGTTTGTTCAGTTAATGCAAATCAGTTTATTCAGACCTTTTGGAAACAAAGAAACCAATGAAAAACGGCAATCAAAGATGCTGAAGATATTTTACCACAGAACATAGCAAGAACTCGTTAATTAGAATTTGCTCCCCAAAAATATTGAGGAAGCAAAACAGCCCATTCAGTTTTGGTTTGTTTTTTTTAACCAGTTGTTGTAGTTCAGCCCCGATCGGGACCAGACTACGCAGTCTCTCTCTCGCTCCCTCCACCTCCAAGGGAATAGGGGGAGATGATATAAGAAAAACAGCTCAAGGTTTGAGATAAGAACAGGGAGAAATCCTTAAAATTACCGTCATGGGCAAAACAGACTCAACTTGGGGAAAAAATACTCATTTATTTCTAAAACTAGCAGGAGAATGAGACAGAGAACAAGAGACACCCCCCCCTTCCCCCCCCAACCCTCCCTCTTCCCAGGCTTAACATTATCTCTACTACCTTCCCACTGCCCCGAGCGGCACAGGGGGGAAGAGGGAATGGGAGTTGCGGTCAGTTCATCACACGTTGTTTTATGCTGCTGTTTCATCGTCGGGGGAAGAACTCCTCACATTCCTCCCCTGCTCCAGCGTGGGGTCCCTCCCATGGGCAACAGTCCTTTGTGAAACTGCTCCGGCGTGGGTCATCTCTTCCACGGAGTGCAGTCCCTCCAGAACGGCTGCCCCAGCAGGCCCTCCATGGGCCACAGCCTCCTTCAGGCATCCACCTGTCCCGACGTGGGCTCCTCCCCGGGCTGCAGGTGGATCTCTGCTCCTCCTTGGACCTCCATGGGCTGCAGGGGGACAGCCTGCTCCACCATGGTCGTCACCACAGGCTGCAGGGGAATCTTGGCCAGGAGCTGCATTACTCCTCCCCCTCCTTCTTCACTGACCTTGGCGTCTGCAGCTGTTCCTCACAACAGGCTGGCAGATACCTCTCAGGATCCTTTTTACATCTTATTCACTGCTCATCTCCTCTCCACTTCTTGCAGCCAGGCCAGGCCCGAGTTGGGCCCAGTCGGCTGCCCGGTGGGAGGCCAGAGGATGAGGCCTGCAAGGCCCACAAGGCTCGCGCCTCCCCCTCTCTGCCCCTGCTCAGCTGCTTCACATCTTCTCTCTTTTTTTTTTTTTCTTTTCCT
>WHYT01017390.1:336327-349649 GCA_009806455.1 Tetrax tetrax | reverse complement strand
GAAATTTCTCCTATTTTTGCCATTATCTTTTGTGTCTGTGCTCCAGCCAACTTGCATTTTCCTTCTGCCTGTCAGGATTTTTGCTTTGCACACATTTTTGTCTCCTCAGTTACCACTTTTCTCTGGTAAATAGTGTACTTTGCATTCCTTGAAGGAGAGGAGGAATTGTACACCCAGAAGTATTTCAGCCTGTGTTGCAGTCAGGGCTGGATTGCCAGTTTGAGACCACATCAGCACAGGTCAAAGGAGTGGAAAAAGTCCCATAGTGGTATGATTGCACAAGCATGAGCAAATAGTTTCTCAGAGCCTAAATGTCTATGAACAAACCACCTGAACATGCTAATGCAGGTGTCCTTTCTAACATAATAGCTATATAAAGCTATTTACTGAATAGCTTTTACTGAAAACAATGATTAGGGTTACTGAAACACAGTAAGATTTTTTTTTTTTTTTTCCTCCCCCTTTTTTCCCTGGAGCGACCATTCCACATCTCATAAAGCAGAAAGACTTCTTTTACATGAGTTTTGTTTGGTCCTCAGCCCTGCAATGGCAATATGTTTGGCCTTGCACAAATTATTTAAAACCTTCTTCTGGCATAAATGTTACCTATTTTTTTTTTTTCCCCCAGCCTAAGGAGATGCCATGGAGCAAACAGTTTGAGCTATGGAAATTCAGACTTCCGTCATGGCTAGCAAATCCAAACCGATTTTTAGGGAGATCAGGTCTGTGTTTATATGATGATGAGGTGATTAAAGACCTTGCATTTAAATTCATAGGTAAAGCTGTGTAGAACCCAGCAGTTAAATGTGGATTTCAGGTAGCCTTAGGAATGGACTGTGTTTCTTGGTCTTGTTTTGTGAAGAGATGAAGGACTGTCTATTCTGTTACAGGTACCTCGAAGATGAGGCTTTATGCACCTCTTAGTTGGACATTGATGCAATATTTGTTACATACTATTTGGTTTGTGAAATGTTAAAATTACTTGTGAAATTTCCCTGACCTTTTTCAAAAGTCGCTTTTAAACAAGTAGTGGATGTATCTGTTCAAGTGCTTACAAAAGCAGAATTACCTTTTGGTTCTCAGGGTAGTGTGTGGTAGTTCAAGACAAAATGAGAATTCATCTTTCATTTTAGTTGAAAAAGAGCTGAATAATGGGAGTCCTTAAGTCTTATTAAAGGCTTGCTTAAGGAAAAGCAGTACTGAGAATTGTGTTTGTGCTGGTGACAGATCCTAATGTGTGCTAAATAAAGATGTAGGAAGCAATTTTACCAGCATCCAGCCAAAAATCACATTCTAGATGCTCTGTGGACAGTTTTGCTCCTGCTAGGAGAAGGTGGAACATGTGCTTGCTTCCTCTTGCTCTGTCTCTTCTTTGCTCTCTGTAAAACTGCCTTGTAGCTCCTTTTTGTTTGATAAAGCTAGGAGTTTTGAGCCCCATCCCTAAACATCTCTGAACAATTATTTTAATCATGTCCTTTACCTCCACATGTGTATCAGTAGTCCTTCATGCTAGGTAACTGTTGTTCAGTGCTATTGCAGTAAAAAATAAAGTTGAAGTAGGCTCTTCAGTCACAAGGGCATAATGGATGGTGGTTCTTCACTTGAGATCTTAGTTGTCCGTGCTTTTCATATACAGAAATAGAAGCAAAGAAAATTGATGTAACTTGAACTGTGGTTTGGAGAAGTGTTACATACTGTTTTCAGCAGTGATAGGTTTTTATGTTTCAGAGGTGGTGGAAGAAATGTCTGTAGCTTGGAAATATTTTATTAGAGTACTAGAAGTAATTTTGGGAAATAAGATTTTGTGGTCATTAATTAAAGAATTAGAAAATGCAGTGATGGAGTTATCTTCTGGACATAAGCTTGTAAGTCAGGAATAAAAATAGACTATATGCCAAAGTAAAAACTAGTCCTTTATTTTCTTATTTGAACAAAATGAAGTGCAAGAAAGTTTGATAGAACCGAGGTTCATTTTCATTTACATGAATACTAAATAAGAAATACATGCATTATTATTCTTTAGTGAGACAGCTTTCCTCTGTCCCTGCACCATAGGTCAAACGTATCACTGTTATTTAATTGTTGTCGTTCTTTTTCACTGGATATAAAACATTAACCTTCAAGAGGGTACAAACCACAGGAAATCTACTCTATCAGCACTTGCTATTATGTGTCATTATCATTAATAATTTGTGAGAAATTGACCTAGGAAGAAGACCGATAGTCTGTTTTATATCTGTATCTTTCTCACTAACCAGTTAAGTTCTTCATATTTGTTGGAGTATTAAGAATTTTTGTTTGCAGCAATGTCAAGGCATTAAGGTCAGACTGAGCATAAGAGCATTTCTCATTTTGCAAGTAACAAAGAAGTTCTATCGTTAAATACTCATCTGATCTGAGTACAGAGAACAGGAAAAACATGTCGTGAATTAGAATAGCAATCCTCTTGTCTCTCTCCCCTCTCTCTCTTCTCTGATGTTAAAGTAAAAAAAAAACCAACAAACAAAAAACCAAAAAAAACCCTGCATTGCATTCTCCAATTTGGACACTACCTGTGAACTGAGAGAGACCTCTGTAAGCATCTCTTCAATCTATCAAAACAAAACAGTATTTCATTAGGTTGGCCTCTGCACTTACATGCATCTAAAAGAGGGAAAGTTAAGCTAAGGTGGTAACATAAGGTTCCTTGAGATACGTCTTAAAATATTTCAGTGCAAAGAAAAAAAAAAACAAAACACAAAACCCACAACCCTGAATTAATTGTGCAACCTTGCAAATCCTTGCCTGCACACCTTGCTTGATCAATAATACTTTGCAATACAAAAACTGGAGTGGACATTGATAGTGTTTTCCTGTTGGGAGGATTTCTCGATGAAATAGTTCCTGTTTTAACCAGATGACTAGCTGTTTAACAAGAGGAAAACTTAGTACAGGAACAGGCGCTTTTGTGACTGAGTCAGCACGCCAGCTTTGCTCCAGGCCCTGTCTCACAGGGATCAGGCGATATCCCGCAAGTGAACATGTACTAGTGAAGTCCGTCAGGGAGAGCTGATGGCTTCCTTTTCAGCAACGCAGCTTCCTTGGGCTTGGGTTCGTGTGCAAGTAGTTGGTTTTTGTTTGGTGGTGGAGGAACGGGAGGAAGTAGTTGTGTTCCTCGCTTCCCCTCCTGCTGATGTTTTTGCCTACAAGGAGAATTTATTATTCCTGTTCAGTTCTAAGGACAAATGGATGTGTATCTAGCCTGTAACAGTTCTTCATTGTTTCTATTGAAGGCCAAAAAAAAGGTCCTTTTTAATAGTGTATGTCATCATCTTCGGAATGTTAGTATTAACTACATGGGTAAGGAATCTTAAAATCAGGAAAGAAATAACAGACGCAGTGTGGAGGGAAATAACAGGTGGGGAATTTACTGATTGTAAAGGGACTTCTGTGATTCATGGTAGCAACAAGAATCTTAGGTTTCATTTTCCTGAGATAGTTGGGGTGGAGGTGTGCGCTAGTGTCCCATTATAATCTGCAAAGAAAGAAATTGATTCCTGTTTCACTGCTAAGCTGCTGATGTAATACCAATATAGTGCCTGGAGAAACACTTGTGACTGTAATTATGAAGCAGATAATTACCTAGCTGCTTATTTAAATAACACCCTTTTGTAACTAGATGCACAGCTTGGACCTGTAATAGCTATTGTGAAATAAGTGTGTCTCATGCAGCTGCTGTCTGTCTACTTTTTTTTCTTCACAAATGTTTTGATAGCTCTAGTAGTATTACCCGAACATTATCATTCCCTAACTTGTGGTAATGATTACGTGTGCATCTTATGGTTTTCTTGCAGTGTCTGTCTTTGAGCTTTGTAAGTTGTTGGTATTTTGTGTAACGTAATTTGTGATCATTTGCCCAACAACTTCCACTACCAGTAGAAAACATTTTCAAGTATTATTTTAGAGGGTAGAAGTAGAAGTTACCTCTTGCACTAACTGCAGTGAAACTTTTGAGAATCTCATGGGTTCATCTTGTAGGATTCCTATATAAACTTAACAGAAAAATGAAGAACTTGATGAATGGTTTTATATATGGGTATGTGAATATATATGAGACTTTCTTGCTTCAGCTTCCACTAGTGAAGGCTCTAGCTACATTGCCATAGTCGCAGAAGGCCAAAGCCAAGACTGGGAGAATGAAGAACTGCCCACTGTAGGAGACGAGCAGGTTCAAAACCAGCTAAGGAACCTGAAGGTACACAAGCCCATGGACCTGATGAGATGCATCCATGGGTCCTGAGGGAACAGGCAGATGAAGTTGCCAAACCACTGTCCATCATATTTGAGAAGTCTGTCAATCATATTTTGAGAAGTTGTGGCAGTCCAGTGAAGTTCATGCCAACTGGAAAAGGGGAAACATAACCCCCGTATTTAAAAAGGGAAATAAGGAACATGCAAGGAACTACAGGCCAGTCAGCCTCACCTCTGTGCCTGGCAAGGTCATGGAGCAGATGCTCCTGGAAACTATGCTAAGGCGTATGGAAAATAAGGAAGTGATGAGTGAAAGCCAACACAGCTTCATTAAGGGCAAATCGTGCCTGACCAATTTGGTGGCCTCTGTGATGAGGGTTAAAGCGCTGGTAGATAAGGTACAACCAATTGATGTCATCTACCTGAACTTGTGCAAAGCATTTTACACTGTCCCACATGACAGCCTGGTCTCTAAACTGGAGAGACATGAATTTGATGGATGGACTGCTCGATGGATAAGGAACTGCCTGGATGGCCGCACTCAGAGTTACAGTTCAATGGTTTGATGTCTAAGTGGAGACCGGTGATGAGTGACGTTCCTCAGGGGTCCGTATTGGGACCGGTGCTGTTTAACGTCTTTGTTGGTGACATGGACAGTGGGATAGAGTGCACCCTCAGCAAGTTGGGTGATGATACCAAGCTGTGTGGTGTGGTCGACATGCTAGAAGGGAGGGATGCCATCCAGAGGGACCTTGACAGGCTGGAAAGGTGGGCCCATGCAAACTTCATGAAGTTCAACCAGGCCAAGTGCAAGGTCCTGCACATGGGTCAGGGCAATCCCAGGCACAGATATAGGCTGGACGGAGAATGGATGGAGACCAGCCCTGAGGAGAAGGATTTGGGGGTACTGGTGGATGAAAAGGTCAACATGAGCCGGCAGTGTGCACTTGCAGCCCAGGAAGCCAACCCCACCCTGGGCTGCATAAAAAGGAGCATGGCCAGCAGGTTGAGGGAGGTGATTCTGCCTGTCTACTCCAGTCTTGTGAGACCCCACCTGGAGTACTGCATCCACCTCTGGAGCCCCCAACATCAGAAGGATGTGGACCTCTTGGAGCAAGTCCAGAGGAGGGCCGCAAAGATGATCAGAGGGCTGGCGCACCTCTCCAGTGAGGACAGGCTGAGAGAGTTGGGGCTGTTCAGCATGGAGAAGAGGCTCCAGAGAGACCTTATAGCAGTCTTCTAATACCTAAAGGGGACTCATAAGAAAGATCGGGAGAAACTCTTCAGTAGGGCCTCTTGTGATAGGACAAGGGGTAGTGGTTTTTAAAATAGAAGGACGTACATTTAGACTAGATATAAGGAAGAAGCTTTTTACACTGAGGGTGGTGGAACACTGGCACGGGTTGCCCAGAGAGGTGATAGGTGCCCCATCCCTGGAAGTGTTGAAGGCCAGGTTGACAGGGCTGTGAGCAACCTGATCTAGTTGGAGATGTCCCTGCTTCTTCCAGGGGGAGTTAGAGTAGATGACCTGTAAAGGTCCCTTCCAACCCAGATTATTCTGTGATTCTATGATTTTATATCAGAGCTACTCAAACAGGTCAGCTCTGCTTATGTTCACATGAAAATGTGCAGCCATCTGACAGCCAATGGAAGAAAACTAAGGAGTAATTTAAGTAAGGATGCTCATGCTGTGCCTTTACTGCTTGCTTGATTTCTCTTCATGTGGAGACTTTCCTACTTCTAGGAGAAAACAATAATGTGTTTTACAAGAGCAGCATTGATAATGTTGCTGTCTTTGTGCATGTTTGAAATCTGCTCATCTTATTTTAGTTTTGTTCCGTATGGAGCATGATGATACGCAACTGCCATTAATTCACCGTTTTAGCTCAAGGAGCAGAAGATGAGTGCAGTGGGTCAAGGCGCTTCAATCCTCCTGATAAACCATGTGGCTGTCACTGTGAGGATGCGTAGCTTACTTTGCTCTTTCAAAAGAACTTTGAACTTCTTACTCAGCTTAAAAAAATGAAAAGAGTCAACAGCTAGACTGTCCAACTTAAAGGTTTCCTGTTAGGAATATGCTTGCTCAGACCTGCTGGGGGAAGTAACTCATCAGTAATTCAAAGAACACGTGGCTGCACTGGGCTGTACATGCTGGAAGAGGGGACATGAGGCACAGGAGAATCTCCTTTCCTGACAGCCAGGTTCTGTCCTTGCCTCTTCCACAAAACCTGTGGCGTTTTTGGAGCTGCTCTCTAATTGCATCCTTTCCGTACTAGGCATCCAGCTTCGAGATCACAAGCTGACAGGGAGAAGGATATCAGCTGGTCTCTAAGGGGTACAATGCAAACAAGCAGAAAGATTCAAGCATTAGAAGATGCCACAGAGGATTAGCTACTCTTCAAAGTTTCTTAAACTAGATATCTAGATATCCAGATTATTAGACACCACCAATTTTGATGTAAGGGAGTGTGTGTGTCTGTTCATTGTGTCTATATTGAGGCCATTAACACACCCATGCTGTGGGGCAGATTTATGAAAATAAGTTGATTTAATAGCTGTGAGGCATTTGGATCTCGCAGTGATGAGTGGAACAGCAGAACCCATGAGGCAATACGTTGCTGTGTATGCAGAGCAGGCTTTCAGTCTGGGTTACAGTAACCAAGGTGTAGCATCACGCTTGGATGGATGGAGTAACAGAATACTGGGCAGCTGCTATGAAGCAAGGGCTGTGTCCAGCCTGACTGCTGAGAGAGGCAGGAGGCCCTTTGGGGACTACAGGAAGTAAGTGTGCAATTTAAGACTCTACTGTAATGTGTGCACATAGCCGGGCCAAAATCAAGCTCTACAAGCAATTACAAGACAGGTGTTCCCTAACTTTTATGAGTTTGCTTCTCTGAAGATTCTTTTCCTGTGGGCTTTTGCTGTGTAGGGTGCTTAATTGTCATGTGCTATAAGCAAGAAATCGTGAACAGGTGATTTGACTGTGACTGAAAATACTGAAATCCTTTTATTTTTGGCATTAAGGAGACTGGCAGGCCCTTAATGCTGAATTCAGGTCGTGTGTGGTGGTTACAGCTGACTGAAGACTCTGCAGGTGCTTTCACTTACTGGTATAGGAAGGTCCTTTCTTCTAGATATTTTTTGTTTATAGTAAAAGGTTTAGGTGTAGTGCTTTCTCTTTTGCCTAAATAAAGAAAACCTCAGTCAAAATATTTATACAGGACACAGTGGCAACATACCGCTGTCCTTTCACTCAGCAAACATGTGTAACGTTTTGGTGTAGTATTTCTAATGTAATGTTCCTCTGAAGATTTTAGTTGTGGGTTTGTTTTGTTTTGTTAAGTTTTAGATAAGCTTAAACATCTAAACGTTTTCTTAGAATAAGTAAGTTCTGGTACCAAGATTCACAATGAGGAAGCTTTTGTCTGCAGTAAACCATGAATAATCCTTCTCACGAAGGAGAATGTCTTACGATTTGGACCTAATGTTGGAGCTCCCAGAAATCCCAGCTATTTTCTTTGTATTTCCATAGATAATCAGAAAAAAATATCACTCTTTGGACTGGCAAAATTAAATCACAGAATTTTTTTCAGATTTCATGTACAGTGTCATTCAGATGATGTTGCATGGAGCCCATGCTGTTTTTTTTTCTAATGGGACAGAAACACAGGAGGACTCAACTTTGCAGTAACTCCACAAGTAGTATCTGCTCTGCTTGAAATTAATATTTTGCGTACATTTGACTTGATCTGCAGTGGAATTGAGGACTTTACATGATTCTGAAGACTGAGAATGAGCAGAAAATACTGTAAGAAAAAGCTGATCCAGAGGGCAGATAACTTTGTCAAAGAAAATCAGCATATATTGCAAAGATCTCTGTGTGTAAATGTCAGCGTTACTACTACAGTGCAACATGGACTCCGTATCTGTGAAAAACATCAAGGAAGCGAATACTTTATAGTTAAGGATATTCCCAAAGCAGTGTCTTCTAGGAAGATTTTCTTGAGCTTCACAGGGGTGTCTTTGAGACAGAAATCTGAAATTCCATGGTATTGTGGTGTTGTGGTGTGGTGTTTGATTTTTGGGGGTTGACTTTTTTTGGGGGGAGAATTGGAGTTCCAACTGACTTAAGTACGCACATGGAATATGTCAATCCCTTTTGGTTACTTCTGCCAAAACCTGAAATGGAATTAATTTGGATGTTATTTATACTATGTTACTTCCATTCTCCCCTACTCTGCACCATCTCATATATTGATGTTGAATACGTGATTGTACTGGGGAATAGGCAGAAGGAACCATGACTGTGTTGAGAAAATGAGGTCTATTTTAATTGTTCTCTGTATTCATAATCCCTCTGGGTTAAAACTGGCCCAGTGGAGGTAAATGGATCACAGCTTGGAGAAGACGTCCCAGTAGGCTCCCATTACACTGGGAAAATAGTGCATAACATTTATTTGGACTGACTGTAAGGCAATTGTCAGATCTAGAACTCAAGCTGCGTGCCTGGACCAGGGCAAATTCCTGTTCTAAGTGTGCACTTAGGCTGAAAAAAGCAATGAGATTTCAAAGAAAAATTGGCTGCATTAGCACAAGTCTACAGCACGGTGGATGCAATGACAACATGCATATCGGGTGCTGGATTCAGAGTTCTCAGTATTTTGTGAATCATAAAAATAAATTTAAAATCCTATTTTTAAAAGATTATATGAAAATAAAAATATAGACTTTTTCCTGCTGCTTAGGGAGTGAAGTTTTGGTCCTTTGAGCTCGGATGCGATGTTCTGTTAGTTTATGTGTTATACAGCAAGAAAAGTTGCCGAACTGAAGAGTCTGGGGAAACGTGTGGGTTACTGGAGAAAACATCTCCAGAAACTTTGCTGTTTCATTCTTAACTGCGTGAATTGTGTTACCTGTGTCATTTCTTAGAGATAATACACTAAAAGATGGCATCCAGTTCTATCTCATTTTTCTTCAAATGTGAGAAGCCAATGCAGATTTCCAGCACGAACAGTTGCTGACCTGTACATTAGCTTAGCTTTTTTGGTGACTTCATTTCATAGATAAATTTTTTTTTTTTTTTTTTTTTTTTTTTTTTTTTTTTTTTTTGGACTTGGTGTTATTTTCCTGGCTTTAGCACCTGACTGCTGTCTTTCTTCACAACTTAATCTCTGGGTTTGAGTTCTTCAGTAATGAGTATTTTCCCTCTGTTGCTCTAATCGCAGCACCTTTAAATCATTACTTCTCCTTTTAATCATTGACTGTTCATGGTAACCTCTCTTTTTGTTAATTTAAATAATTAAGTCCTTTAAGTTTCTTGCTGTGAGGCATTTTCTGTCCTTGAATATTTTTTACAGCTGTTACTGACCTTTGTTTTTCCAACTGCCTTTAAGCAAAGAGAGGTAGATATTACAATTCTGTGGAGTATTTCATTGTTGGTCTCCTTAACTTCATGTATGGAGCTGAAACTGTTTCCCCCTTACTTTCTCCCTTACTTGAACACAGTTGTAAGAATAGTCCCCTTTGCCACGGTGTCCAATGGGCTATGTCTCTTGATGGATTTATCTGCTCTGACCCTCTCACCTCTTTTGTGAGGTCCTGCTTGATAGACTTCACATTCAGAAGATTTGGTCCATGTTTTTTTGAAGACCAATATAGGGCTAAATACAGATGCTATGTCATATCTGTGAGATGTTTTTAAAAATGCAGGCACCAACAACACGATAAAATAGAACCTGGGCAAGATCAAGCAGAACTTCAGAATCCTGGGGGCAGGAGTGAAGGGGACAGGGGCCCAAGTTATCTTCTACTTTATCTTGCCAGTCAGAGATAGGGGTGCAGGCAGAGGTCATCATGCAGACCAACACCTGGCTTTGTGGCTGGTGTAGTCACCAGGGCTTTAGTTTCTGTGATCGCAGGACATGCTTCGACAAATACAGATTACTGGGGAGAGATGACATCCACATACCTAGAAAAGGAAAGAGAATCTTTGTTCACAGACTGGCTGACTTAGTGAATCACACTTTAAACTAATGAGCTTGGGGAATGGGATCCAAAGCCTGGACACTTGTGTACTCACAAGCAGCAGGATGGACGAGTGCACGTACCAGAGGGGCGATGAATGTGTCTCAACTCTCCAAAAAGGTTATGCCAAAAAGGTGAGAGAGTTGACAGACAAACTGAAATGCTTCTATACAATGCACACAGCATGGGTAACAACCAGGAGAAGCTGGAAAGCTGTCATCTGACGACATCACTGAAACTTGGTGGGATGGATCACATGACTGCAGCACAGCAGTTGGTGGCTAGAAACTGTTCAGGAGGGACAGGCAAGGAAGGAAAGGTGGGGGTGTTGCCCTCTGTGTTAAAAAATGGATTGATTTCACTGTGCTTTTTTTTTTTTCGAAACATCAATGCACAGATTGAGAGCTTGTGGGTGAAAATTAGAGACCAAGCCAACAAAGGAAACCTCCTGGCTGGTGTTTGCTACAGGCTGCATATCAAGGAGAGGACATTGATGAATCATTCTTACTTCAACTACAGGAAGCATTGCACTTGCAGGCCCTGATTCTGCTAGGGAACTTCATCCATTGGAAAAGATGATCTTTAAAGGTCCCTTCCAACCCAAACCATTCTATGATTCTAAAACGAGTTTCTTGTGCTTCAGGAGGGAGAAGACCGAGGTGTTTTGCAGACCCAACAGCTGAGGTGTGAGATGGACAATACCTTCATTGGATAGCTTTGTTTATTTGCTGTAGGAAAGTCAGGAAAAAAAAAATGAAGCGTGCCTCTGTATGATAAAGTCAATGTCTGAGAGTTTGAAGGTCTTGTTTGATCAGATTTTAGAGTACATAACTGATACTGATTTTATTCTAGAATTATTTTGAGAATACTTTGCAATATGTAAATAACACTGCTGTAAATGCTGTGGCATGTGCACAAAAGAAACATAAAAATAATCTATTAAAAAGTACCAAAGTGTTCTGCAGTGTTCAAAGCCTGGTCAGTTGTGCTTTGTGCTGAAGAGTATAAAATGTTTTCCTGTTTCAAGTTGTTGGCTTTAAGTCCTCCAAGCATGTACTAATCAATGCCAAGCATATAAAATTAGCTAATGCTCTTTAACTGCAGGGTGGTCCGTACTGTGAGAGAGGGTTCTATGTATGTAAAGACTTTGATGGCATACTGCTTCAATCTGTTATACTCAAGTAAGTTCATTTTTCTTTCTGAACAGGATACAAGGGAGCTTCCAGAAGTCAGTCAAGATGAATATGGTGAAGAGGATCATGGGCCGGCCACGGCAGGAGGAGTGTAGCCCCCAGGATAACGCGCTGGGCTTGATGCATCTGCGTCGCCTCTTCACAGAGCTCTGTCATCCTCCGCGGCACATGACCCAGAAAGAACAAGAAGAAAAGCTTTACATGATGTTGCCAGTGTTTAACAGGGTAAGCTAGCGAATCTGCAAGAAGTGTTTTCTTTGTTTGAATTGACTGCTCATATTTTGTATTCCCAAGACCTTTGGTTCAACAAAGCAGAAGCTTTTCTTCCATTGGCATCCTTGAATTTTCCCCTTCTCCTTGCCTAGTGTTGTGTTAGCGGACAAACCTGCTGTTAGAGATTTCATTCTATTATCACTTTTTTTCTGAAGTTAAATCCACAGTTGCATGTAGATTGTCACAGACCTTTTCTACAGAGCTTGCTGTTATTAGTCATCTGATTTCCAGCCTAAACTTACTCATAGCAAGTTTATACCCACTTGTTTGTGTGAATACACTGTTCTTGAGTCTAAATAACTCATCTCCCCTCTTTGCATTTATTATGCTGATGCATATTTAGAGATAGCAATCGTAATATCTCCTGTCAGACTCAGTTTTGCTAGGCTACATGAGCTGAACAATTTTAATCTTCTCTTGGGATACATTCTGCATATCCTCATTGCCCTTGTAGCCCTTTTTCTGTGTATTGAGTCTGGATCCCTCTTGGACAGGGGGGATTTTGAACAAGCAGTCTGTAGGGAAGGTATAATAGCCACTTGTACAGTGCCATTCATATTTCACGACTCCCTTGCAGTCAGGCACTGAGATTTTAGAGGCCGGACTATGATGACTGCCACTGGAATTAGTAGGAGCTAAATCCACCTGATGTCTTATGTCACTCAGTTACTCTGACAGCCACTTCATTGTGAATAATGGCGTTGGTGGTAGGTTTAGGATCGTGAAAGAGCAGTAGGTATAGATTTGGCTTTTCTTTTCTTTCCTGCTGTGACCTGAACCCTTGCTTTCGAATTTTTTCTTGGATGATGGGTTTATACTTATATATGGTGCTGTGGAGAACTGGAATAATCCAAAAACTAAAATGCAAAAACTTGATAGGAAATTAACTCAAGTTTCTCTTTTTTAGATTGATGTTTTGTTGAGAGTATTTATGATGGTGTTAGATCTTGAACTGCTTACATGCTGTGTAGAAAAAATTAATTCTACTCAAGGCATAGTATTAATAGGATTTTCAGTCTACTAGGTAGCATGCTTTAGTGGATAAATCCCCTAAATGTCATTCTGTTGCCCTAAGTCTTGTTCCTAGTTCTACTGGTAACGTGTTGTGTGAGTTTGGGAGAAGTAAGCAGAGTTCATCTGCTTCCTCTTTAATTTATCTGCTTGGATTGTGTGCCCTTTAGTTATGGACTTTCTTAATTTGTTTTTACAAATTAGCACAATGGAATCTTAATCTTGGCTTGAGCCCATGAAGGTTAGTTTCATGCAGTTATGCTTGCAAATCTCCCTCTGGTGGTTACAGGTGGCTGATGCTTCTGAAAAAGGGAATGTACCCACTATAGCTACTTCACCACTTGGTTGTAATCTGCGGGTGAAGAAATTATTTCCTGGCCCTTGTGGTTGTTACTTGCAGCAGCATTGTATCTATGGAAATCACAATTGGTGATATAACTGGCTTTAAGAAAAAACTACTGCAGCAGTGCATACTTTAAGGAAAGACTGCTGCACAGACATAACCTGTGATTAGGCTTCAAAGGTGAAAAAGAACATTTAAGTTTTAATTTCTCTGTTGTTTCTCCCTTTTCTCTTTCTTTCTTACTATGC
>WHYT01017390.1:309466-335993 GCA_009806455.1 Tetrax tetrax | reverse complement strand
GCGCTCCCCCCCCCCCCCCCCTTTACACTGCTTGCTGGCCTTTTCCTAATTCTTAGTCCCTTCACTTGACCCTGTCGAAGCCTAGTTGTAGTTGCCTCATGTCTTTGCACCATTTCTTCTCTCTTACTGTTCTTCATTCAAGTCGTGTGTTGCGACATTCTGAAAAGTGAATCAGTAGCACCAAGTTTTCTTTTTACTCCATCAAAACCAGCTCTTACCTAGCTATTCTCCGGTACCCTTTAGATTTCTTGAGAAGATGAGTGGCTTCTGCAATTTCTATCTGTACTAATGTATCTTGGCTACTCTTTGCTCTGAGATCCCAGTATTTCCCTCATTTTTTTTCTTGGTTTTTCATCCCCCGGGTTCCCCATGTCTTATTTCTGTTTTTTACAGAATCCATCTAATTTTATGGATGGGCTCTTTCCCCTTCTCTAAATCCTAGAGACCCTTTTATTCCCTTCTTTACTGAAGTAAACTTGATACTGAAGACACATATTCTTCTGTGTTTGCCAAATGTTTTACTTTTGGATCATACCTGTGGTTGTGTCTCTTCCTCTTCCCTCTTATTTCTTTGTTTGATTTTAACATCACCAGCCTCAAACTCTGACTGTTTTTCATCTGTGACGTTCTTGGAGTTGTCCTTCTTGCCACAAATACAGGCTGTTGCCAGATGTTGTCACTTGAGTTTCCAGCCTCTGCAAAATCTGGATCGTAGTCTGTCACATGGAAGGAAGCATGTGTTGTTTGTTCCTTTCACTTCCTTTCTCACAGTCCCTAATAAGAGCCATCAACAAACTGTTAGTGTAGCACAAACAAAACTGATTTCTCTTGATCAATCAGGTCTCATCTGTCTGTATTACAGGGGGATTTTTTTTACTTGCATTTCATATGAATGCATTCTTGTCTTCCTGCATTCAAGAGGCTGAGCAGTTGTGATGTCATCTGTTTATTTCTGCTTCCACAGTTTAACTTTTTAGGTTCCTGATTTAATGCTGCCTCCTTCTTTTGAGGCTTACGTATAGTCTACTGTGAGTTCCTTGGCTTACCTAGTTTTGTGTCTTGTGGAGCGTGAACTGTCTGTGGTATGCCTTGTTTTGGAACAATGCTGCTAGCTCAGTAACTTTGCAAGCCAGAGTAAGCTAAACTCTAAAATCAACTGGAATAAAAAATAGAACAAGGGAAATATTTCATTTTCCAAAGAGTCTTATATGGGATTTTCATGGGAGATAGGTAAATCTTCGTTCACTCTAAATTGTGAATGTCTTTCCTCTGAGAGCTACTTTTGCTGACAGGAAACACTAAAACATTGCCACAAGTTCCTCTTTAAATTTTTTTTTGTTTCTCAAATGTAGTTCTTAGCTGCAGATGTTTTAAGGTATTAATTAATAACTTGATTCAAATTCAGACTCTGAATCCCTCAGTTACTTTGTATAATTACTTGTAACATGTTTAAGTTTGATTGAATAATTCTTGTGTTACTGCTTTAAGCCAAGTCCATGATGGTGTACCATAGAGGCATTAT
This sequence comes from Tetrax tetrax, assembly GCA_009806455.1. NCBI lineage: Eukaryota > Metazoa > Chordata > Aves > Otidiformes > Otididae > Tetrax > Tetrax tetrax. The sequence continues at coordinate 334,471 of WHYT01017390.1, read as the reverse complement.
CTGTTGCAAGATTGAGATGTCTGTGTTAGGAGGAGAAAACCTCAAATAAATTAGGGAGCTCATGTCAAGGCTTCCGTACTACACCTTGAGGTATACCTCATAATGTCTCTTGTACAGAGTAGTGAGCTGTTGGAAGTGACAGCTGTGTGTGTTTGGCTGGAAGTGGCGAGTGTTCGTCTGTCTGTAATCCAGAAAATAGTTCTGGAAGAAGTGTGATTTTTATTGAATGCAGAGATCTAGAGTGAGGAAGTGGCCAGCAGCAGACAGCCAGTTAAATAACCACTGTATCCTGGAGCTCTTTTGAGGCTTTCTTGCTTAACCATGTATGAATTTTGGGTTTGTGTTGGTTTTTGTTTTTTTTTTTTTTTCCTCTCTGCAGAGGTATCTGAAGTTCTGTGTGAAATGCAGTTCCGTTTTCTTCTTGATACTTTGAGAATTACTAATCAGTAAACCCAGAGGAGCTAACGCGTTCTTAACTTTGGTTTATAGATACAGCATGTCTCAACCATGCTGTATTTTAAACCATCTTGCTAGTTCTGGTAACAAATGGGTTTACAGACCTTTTCTATTTCCTTATTGTTCAGGAAGGTTTATGAAATTATGAATTGCTTTGTAATGAAAAGCTAAATCAGCGCATAATTAACAAAAGATTGGCCCTCTGGGAGAATATTCAAAAGGCTCCTTTCAGAGTTCGATGTGTTTGCGAAAGCATTGCTCTGCGGCACAGTAGTAATATTTTTGCAGTATATGAAAAAAGTGGACAGAATGATGAAGAGGCTGGTTTTGAATAAGTGGTACTTTGTTTGCGTGCTCTCGAGAGAGCTTTGCTTTTCCTTATCAAAAAGATTATTTACTGGTAACGTGTTTCCTATCCTATTCCTGTTTTTCACTACCACCTTTAGTCGAAGAGTATATCAATATCCAGTGCAGATGCTTGTTCTACATGGTGGAAACTTGCCTCATGGTTATGAGGCAACTAATTCAAAATCAATTCATCTCAGTCAGGCTTTTACTGTAACTTTGAGCTCCTGGTATTTCCTGAAATCTGCTGACGACTCTAGGCAAGCTCAGGACAGGTAATAGGGCTATTAGTTTTTCCTCTTTCCTTGGTCTGATTGAAAGAGCTTTGAACAGTTAATGATGGCAAGATGCTCTGCCAATGTGCGTTTTAGTCTAGATAATCTTGTTTAGGTTATACCAACACACAAGTCTCGAGGCCCTCTTCCCTTCTTACAGCTGTGTGGAAGTTAAAGTTAAATGAACTAGGAGCTGATGCAGACAATTGCTAAATGAGGTCTTGTGAAAGGTTTAGGTAAATTTGGATTGTCTGTACTGGGAATGTTGCATACTGAGACATCCAAATGAGGAGTGTTTTTCTTGTCTGCCAAAAACAGTAATGTGCCTGTAATGTCTGGGCTCCTGTTTGCATTCTTTATGGATAATGGGGGTTGAAATTTCCTGTATGAGAAATGCTGAAGTTTTTGATGAAAAATACAAAACTGAGTTTTCAATTTCAGTGTTATGTTTCTGGCTCCATTTCTTCATGACTTTGCAATGCGAGTAGGCAGGAAAAATATTTTGAGCTGTTCTGTAATCACAGAATAGTTTGGGTTGGAAGGGACCTTTAAAGGCCATCTAGCCCAACGCCCCCTGCAAGGAGCAGGGACATCTCCAACCAGATCAGGTTGCTCAGAGCCTCATCCAACCTGGCCTTGAATGTTTCCAGGGATGGGGCATCTACCACCTCTCTGGGCAACCTGGTCCAGCGTTCTACCACCCTCATTGTAAAATATTTTTTCCTGATGTCCAGTCTGAATCTACCTCCCTCTAATCTAAAATGATGACCCCTTGTCCTGTCACAACAGGCCCTGCTAAAGAGTTTCTCCCGGTCTTTCCTATAAGCCCCCTTTAGGTACTGTAATGTGCCAGAGCAACAGATACTAAGGGGAGTAAGAAGTCAAATTTAAGACAAAGGTTATTCTGTCTTCTGCCTTCTGAAGTTTTCTTCAGTAACTTTGGAGTTCCAAGGCAAGTCAGTACTGCAATTATCTTACATCCCTGTTGGCTGTAATATTGCAGATTTCACTGGATGTCTCTAGACTTAAGAGTGACCTCAGTCAGGTATGTCAGCAGCTCAGCTGCAATAGTATAACTGGCTCACCCAGAGAAAGAACATGAGTTGAGTCCAAATCAATTGTACTGCTGTAGATCACATCCTCTTTCTGAGAGGCAAATATAGTTCATGTTGAACTAAAGTTTTATTAGAAAAATATTGTAAGCTATTACACTTCCCAGCTCATGGTGACACTCCTGCAGGTTACGTAAATAGCCACAGGGAGAAAAATGTAAACAAGCGGAGAAGTATGGAATTCAGGCATTTGGCAGGCAATTCTGTTTTTTCAGCACTGACACAAGTGATGATACCAGAATTTGGATTGTATGCTTTCTTTATCTGATAATGTATATCGTGGTTTTACTGTGACCATTTTAGTGCAATGATTACATCAGAAGTGTGGATGGAGACTCCTTTTTGTGTGCAGTCTTGAATGAAAAGTAAATTATCTCAACAACTAGCTAATCCATTTTGAGATAATATCATGTTCCATAGCTTAGTGCAATACCACAGCATTAACACGTTTCTCTCTGTTAAATGTGATTCAATAAATGATTTAGTAACCAAATTAATGCTTAATCATGAAGACTAAGCTACTAGAATTTATTTTTAAAATCACCTACTAACTACTGCTGTTATGTTCAGGAGGATCTCAAGAGAGGAGAGTAAGGCCTTGGGATGCCAGCAACATGGGAGGCTTCCTGGTATCGTCAGTTTATTGAGGGAAGATTTCACAGGGCCGTTGTACTTCCTAGTTCCTTCTAGAACATTTTACACACATTGTTTTGTACGTGCAGTCACCTCTGTGGGATGTTTAAGACCAGCAGATTAATATTAAAGGAATTGCTTTTAAAAACAGAACTCTTGTTGGAGAATTTGCTCTGATATCTAGTCTTTACTCCATTACGTGTAATCTCAATCTTTTGCAGCTTTGTGGGGTTTTTAATTTGCAGGAAAACTCATGATTCCCTTTTTTCTCTTTGTCCATCAGCTCTTACCTCCCTGAATGATGAATTAATTCCTACTATGAATATATCTTAGGGTATGTGCTCTGAAAAGCAGTACAGTGATGAATACTGCAGCAGGAAAATAAAAATTTGTGATCTCCATAGTAATACTCCATCTTCACAAAGGAAGGTGGTGGTTCGTAGTGATCCTTGTAAACTGAATGAGTTTTTGATGCGTCCGTTTTTCTCTTGTTCTAGGTGTTTGGAAATGCTCCTCCAAGTACAATGACAGAAAAATTTTCTGACCTCCTGCAGTTTACTACTCAAGTGTCACGATTGATGGTGACTGAAATTCGACGGAGAGCATCGAATAAGTCCACAGGTATTGCATGAGGCATAAGTCTGAATTTCAGATCATCATGAATTTCAGATCAGTCAGAACACTATGAGCTGCCATCCAGAGTAACTGTGCAAGCTCAGAAGTTGCAGTCTTTGCAGTGAAAATGCGTTATCTTCAATTTCTTTGGGCTGAGAGAGAGAGGAGGAGCAGGCTAGACTTTACTTCCCTGGGTTACAGAGAAAGCAAAGTTCCACAAACTTGACAACATATTAGAGAGGAGTGAACTAAGTTGCATCACCTACTATTAGAAGGAGACCAAGAACGTGCATATGGACAGCTACCTTATCTTGCCCGAGATGCCTGTTGGTGGTGTATTTTGTGCCTTAGATGTAGTAACATTCCAAAACCGTGCATTTCTAAATTAGCTGTTGGCCTGGAAGCTTGTAAGATGTGAAAGTACAGCAAGTCTCACATTAGGACCAACACCACCAGCCCTAGAAAAATGTTAGTGGACCCATCTTTGTTTATTAAATGTCAGGTTGAGATTTGGTTCTGTTGAACCCTGAATGTGTCAGAACCTGAACACATACTGGGAGTTGCATAACAGAGGACAATGTGCCAAGAAGGCGTGTTTCATTATCTTTCCTCTTTGAGTTCCTCCTCTGAAGAGGAACACTTCTGAGAAATATTAAGTTTTTGTCTTAATTTTAAGATCTGTGCTGGCTTCTCAGTTTGTATTTGGTGGTAAATAAGGAAACAGCAGACTGGAAAAGGCTGTACAAATTATTATGCATTAAGTTAGGAGTCACAAACTGTGCCAATTAGAATTTCTTTCCATTTTAAGTAGAGTGACTAACAGTGAAACATTCCAGATGGCTAAACAGATATCACAGACAAAACCTGTTCTCTATGGGTAAACAGGCGCAAAATGTCTTTTCTTTGAGTATTTAGGGGAAATGAATGTCCAACAGCCGTGCTGGCAGAATGGTGGTGTGTGTTTGACCTTTTTTTTCTGGGGAACATCTGTTATGCTTGCTAGTCAGTTGGATCCTGCTAAGAATGGCCATTTTTGTGTGTTTATTACTTAAGCCATACCTCTGCTTGTTGCTTCTACTTGTCACCCTTGAAACCGCACAAGTCAGAGGTAGATTTTGTGGTCATCGTTGTTGGTTTTGGGAGGTTTTCTTGTTTTCTACCCCACTTGGAAACATAATCACAGTGACTTAAAAGTTTGGTACTCTTCTAAGCTTTAATGTACTGAGTACTAATGTTTTTATTAAAATGGAAAGTAGTCATTTCTCCTCTGTTATCAAGATTACTATTACTTTGGTCAGTAATCCCTTTTCAGATCTCATGTAAGAGGCCCTGAGAAGTTCGTGTCCTGCAATTGCATTGTGACTCTCAGCAGGACCAGGGAGTTGCAGTTTGCTCTCCAGAAATGACCAATTAACAAGCTGTTAAAACTTGTACTTTGCATACTTCTGTATGCAAAAAAAGATACAACATATCTTAATAGCTATTAACAGGAATTATATCTCCTAGCATGTTTTTAAAAGTTGCAAACTTCATTAAAAACTGTGTGCAGAAAATGTCTCTGGTAATATCCAAGTACAAATTCCTAATGGTGCGAAGTGCTCTGTTTAAGTCAATAAAGTTGCTGAGCTTGTTTTAGAGACAAGCTTTCCATACAAATGTTATCAAAAGTCAACTTTAGATAGTTAACGAAAGGGAAGAAATTTTACAAGAACTTACTTTCTATCTGCAAAGAGATAAATGCCTTGCCAGTATTTTATGTTTGGGAGTCTGATATGATTAAATCTTACCTGTTGGTGTGCTGAGGGTTTTGGGTTTTCTTTTTTGTTTGTTTGGTGATTTATTTTTTTTTCTCTCCCCCTCTCCTCTATCTCCTAATGGAGCATGGGCCAATTTTTTCATCAAACCTTTGAATATTTATGTTAATTGCTATGTGAGTAATGCCTGTCATCGTGAAGTTATTCTTAACAGGCTGTAGTAGTTTTCTCAGAACAGCATTTCGTGATTCAGTAGTAACTGTGCCAGCACCCTATCTTAGTATTCTCTGAACATTGCCATTGTAGTTATGTGTTCAACTACAGTTTCAGCTGTCTTGTTTCTCTGGTATAGGTGTAACCTTGGAGTAAGAAAAGTGAAGCAGTTAAAACTGAGTTAAATTATCTTGTACGTTTAAGTCTTTTCTGTACAACAGTGATAATTTGCAGATGACAGCACTAACCATATCTATGAGGAGTAGTGCATGGTTTCCTTTGCCTTTGGGATATCTGGTCTACTTTAGAAGGTGGTGGGGTCATGGTTGAGATAGCCTGTGTACACCTTGTACATGAGAAATCCCAAGTATTAAATAGTTTCACGTTGCATACTTAAAGGTAAGTGCATAAAGCTGTCCTCCCTGGATCAAACAGTGATCCTGCGTAACTGTTCCCAGTTGCAGTCACTAACAAACAGAAAGCAAGAAACAGGGCAAGTGTCAAGAATACACTTTTCTCTTTCACTCTTAACAGCTTCTCATATTTCAGCAGTTGAGGTTGTGCAAACCTGTCATTTGGTACCTTGTAATGCTTATTTCATGTGTACTAAAATTGGTTTCTAACTCAGTCCTATTTTGTCTGCATCCCAAGCACACCAAATGACGTACTGACAGCTCCCATTATTTAATGCATTAGGATATATAAACACTTGATATCATAGGGAGATTCAGAATGATTCCCTTAGTGATGGGCAATCCTACAACCTGGAATGTCCTTCTCCAGTTGGAGTATGAATAGGTGGTTGTGAGGACAATCTGTGAAACCTGTGCAGAAGGGTAGAAAACTGAAGAATGAGAAAGCAAAGCAGTTCATCTACAGGACTGGAACATTTTAACCTCATTTCAAGGTCAATCTAAAAAGTTTGGGTTTGAGGTTTTTTTTGTCATTTCATGTGTGCTAGTCTGTGTACATAATTGTTTTATGCACCTTTTAAATTCAATTTAGTTGTGTCTTGCTTTGTTGATATCAGTCAATGTTTCATTCCATATTTGCAACATTCTCTGTATGTATTTGACTCATTATTTACTATTTAATGGTAAATTTATTTTTACCATACCTCTAGACTGTTCAGCTAATTCCTCCTACCTCCAGAAACAACGTTTTCAATTACTGTTTGTACCCTCTGGATGTTGTGGTTGTTTGATTTTGGGGTTGGGTTTTTGTTTAGTCAGATTTATTTGTGGTTCCCTCTCACCCCTTCCTTTCTTTTCCTCTTCATTTCAGTGATATAGTCAAACTGTTTCACCGGTGAAAATGCTTTTAACCTCTTTAGACATTTCTCTAATAGTTCTGCTGAAAAACTATCATTATCTCATCTTCAGACCACTCTGAGAGACCAAATTGATAAACATTCCTTGTCACAATGTTTAACCATTGCAGTGGTTTGTGTTTGACCGCTGACGATGCCTACCTTTATTCTTCTTAAAATTCCACTGATCTGTGAACTCTGATTTTATTGTTCAGTTTTATTGCGGTTTACCTCTATCACATCAGCAGAACTAATTCTATGTTTGTCTTAAATACACAAGAGTTAGTGTTATTTGTTCAGGTGCATCTGGCTTTTTGGGTAAGTTACCAACGGTTCTTAAAAGAAGCTTCTTATCTTCTGCTGATAAGTAGCTTTTTGGGCTCCTCCTGTAATGAATCTTTCTTGCTAAATAAGCAGACTTAGGGGCTGCTTTCAGACTTTTTTTTTGGTATGTTAGCTGACTTCTGTTGAGAAAAGATTGTGTTGGAAATGATCTCACATGCTGTGACTACATGCCTTGGCTTTTTCATTATACACATATATGTAAGTTTTTCCTGTCCTGTGGGTGACTTTCCCTTCAGAGCAATCTTGCAAAGCAAGCACTGTCCTGTGAGCTACTCATCAGGAGTAATTTCTGATCAACGACTGCTATATCTTATTACTTTTGGTTAACCTTCAATTTATTTTTTATGCTCTTTACCAGATCTTATGCAAGGCAAGTGTAGTGCACTATAGTGCCTTCCCAAGACATCCTAGAGAGCCTGTTCTTTTATCAGCTGGGTTAGTGAGGCTAAGTGCTGGCACAGTTGAGTTGTTTATCTTTGGATGAGCAGCCCTTCGTTCCTGCACACTGCAAAGCCATCAGCCACTTCATATCTGCAGCTTGTGATGACAGCACTGCATTGCTTCTGATGATTGAAGGAAGACTTTTTGCCATCCCATTTTTGTTTGGTTTGATACTTCTCCCTTACTATCCAGGCAGTTGAAACAATTTGTATTCTTTAACTGTAGGTATCTGACTGTTACCAGGCATTCCTTGTGAGAAGTAGTAGGAGACTCCTTGAAGGCTTGATTAGAAAAGAAGTCCCTGTCTTCAGTTTGCTCCCCCACCCCCTTTGGCATATGCACAGATATTTTTTCACTGGTATTCCATGCTAGGATAAGAATAAGCTATACAAATGCCTGATAACACTACTGTATGCTGTTTATGGTACTAGAACATCTAACTGAAAGCTTTGTTTAGTGAATTTGTCCTTAGTGCTATTGCTATAGGCAATAATGTTGCTTGTAATGCAGTGCTGCTTTTTGCTGCAATCTAAATGGGTCTAATACCATTGCTTTCTATCTGCTGCTTTTCTGAAGTCCAGGATGCAAAGCACCCATGTCATCTCTTATGTATGAAACAAATCCTGGTGTTCTATTCCAAGAAGCCTTTATCCCATATATACTGAATCCATGCTGAAAAACCTAACTACTGTGTATTAACCACGTGACCACATAATCATGCTTATACTTATGTGTACACATTTGCACAGTTGTCACAATATATATGCTTACATATTATTTTATAGGTTTTTCTCTTTGCTTTTTTTTTGCCAGCTAGCGTATCCCAATTGCAGATTTAGAGGTTTGTCCTGCAGAATTTGAAGGGCTAAGGACATCTAGGTGGGACACATAACGGATCTTATATTAAAAAGATGACTTGAGCACTTCAAAACCAGGGAGAAGGTACAAGAAATAAATTAAGACTAGTGTTGATGATAGAAATTAATCTTAAATGATAGTGCTATCAAATTTGCTCAGAGCAGATGACAAGAGAAACGTCTTCCTGCACTTAAAATGCTGTCTGTGTTTTAGGTAGTGCTTAATTAAGACTGACAGTTTTGAAACTGCTATTTATAGTGTTCAACTGCTGTGCCATTTAGGATGCCAGCAGCATTACAACTTTTTCAGAAGCATATACTTAACCCCTGAGTCTCACTTTCAGAGATGACTGAAAGAGACCCTGTTCCACGGGTGGCTTTTGGAGATTATGCCCAAAGGAGGCTGTGCACATCCTGTTTGGTACCAGTCGTACCTGCTTACAGAGACTGATTGCCCAGCTCTCTCTGTGGTCAGGTAGAAAGAGAATGGGCCTACAAACTAGCACCTCACGCTGGGCTGGTCAGACAGTGTTGTAGAAGCAGCCCAGTGTTTTGCACCAATGGTTTTGGAAAACAAAGCGCCTAGCAGGTACTTCTGATCAGCATGCTGGGAAGTTGCTACATGTCTGCATTTGTGTGAGTTTTAAAAATTGCCTTACCTTTCACCTTAGTATTTCAAGTTTTGTTTTATCTCAGTCTCATGCAGGGATTTGGTAGGTGCCTCTCCTTACTTCAGCACCATAACTGGAAAAGCCAGCGGTTTGTACAAAAACCTGTTATGGGAATAAGGCTGCAAAACAAAAACATGGGAAAATAGCCATTGCACAAATGAACCAAATCTAGATTTTTACTTTAAATATGTTATCTTTTTATCTGAGATTATGACTATACAAGTGTTTCTGAGCTTTAGGGAAAAATACATCCTCTTTGCACTGTAAGAAAATTAAACTGACACCAGCATGTGTGACGTGAAGTCCCCCTGAGTGAGACATCAAATAAACCTTTTTTCATGTGAGAGAAAATTGTAGAATTAAGAGAGGTCTCTTGACAAACTCCTGCTCACAGTCAAACCGACTGTGAGGTGGGACCAGGTTACGCAGGCCTTGATCCTGTTGTGTCTTGAAAACCTCCAAGGCTGGAGACAGCACTGCCTCTCTGGGCCCTGTTTCAGTGCATTTCTGTCCTCGAGGTGGGGGGACATTTCTCCTTATATGCAGTCTGAATGTTTTTTGACTTAAGCCTGTTGTCTCTCACCCTCCTGCCATGCAGTGCTGTGAAGAGCCAGGCTCTGATTCTTAATAGCTCCCCCGACCGTGGGCACTGCGGCTGCTATTCAGTGCCCCTGAGGCTGTCCCCTCTCCCTGGTTCCTCAGCCTCTCCTTGCAGGGTTGGTACTCAACCCCCAGACATTTCGGTGGCCCTCTGATCATTGTCTTCCCTGTATTGGGTTGGGACTGAAACTGGATGCAGCATTCCCCACGTGATCTCATTAGCACTGTGCAGAGGGGCGTAATCACTTCTCTTTGTCTACCAGCTCTCCTCCTGTGGATAAAAGTATTTCTTCACACCTTGATTTCTGTTACGTTGATTCACCAGTGCATGTAGTGGCTGATGGCTTTGGCTCTGTATGGTGGTGTTCTCTTTTGGAAAAAGTTAATGTTAGGAATGTAAAGCAAACAGCTATAGACGTCTTCTAGGATCATCTGCCTCATTTGTTTACTAGTCTAGCTCAGCTTACAGTCTAGTGCTCCAGAAAATTACCTTTTCATTGTAGTCAGTGCTAGAAGATTGAGAAGTACTTTGCCATGTGAAATGTGTTTACTTTAGAAAAAACTCCTTCCCAGGTATGTGCTGTGGAATCTTGACAGCAGATGAAGTGAACAAACCAATATTAAAATGGGATTTTTTTTGTCAGTTGCTGATTTATTCCTCTGGTAGTAGTTCTGTTGTAATTCCTTTTTAAAGCAATAATATGCACCTTCCTTTTCTGTCCTAGTTGACACTAAAAGCATTGAAGATGATTAATGTGCAGTTATTAATAAAAAATGGCTTTAGATTTCCCTTAAGGGTAATGGATAGTCATCATGACTGGCGTTATAGATTTCTTAACGTAAGTGTGTATTCAGGCAGCAGTGAAATAGGATTGCGTTTTCTGTTGATTTATTTATTGAGGCTAATAACTTGTTTACTAGGCTGAACATTTATCTTTGGCTCTGACCGATATTGAATAGCATCTGATTCCAGAAGTGGTCCCCGGATCATAGGAATTAGCCATAAGTTAGCGTTTTCATTTTCCAAAAAATGTATGATAGGGATGTGGCAATTGCTGGTCTTAGTTTTAATTTTGCCCTTTTGTTTCTGTTTTTTATTCCTGTTGTCTTTCTGCACCTCTCCTTCCCTCCAATCTTTTCCCATTATCCTCCATACTGTTGTTTCAGTGCAGTGTTTTTTTTTCAGAAATTGAGTATTGGCTTTTCCCACTGAGACCACTAAGTGATGGTGACTTCATGTCTCTGGAAAAGTGTATGTTGTATTTGATAAAGCAAAAATACCCAAACAAAAGTTGCTGCATGTTAGTGAAATCTGCCTGCTCGTTTAAAGGATGATGCATGACCTAAAAACATACTTTTTGCAGCCTTGCTAGTGTCAAAGCCAGATGCATGTGGAAGACTGGAATGTGTGTCTGGAGAGTGTAGGCCTAAACCTAGGGGTTTGTTTTTTTGTTTTTTTTTAAGTAATACTGCGCAGGTGAATTCATGCTCAGTGCTCAGGACTCTTGAGAGGACATGTTCCCTTCTGCAGACTATCAGATTGAATTCTTACTGTATTTTTTTTTTTAACTGCTCCCATACAGAGGCTGCAAGTCGTGCCATAGTCCAGTTTCTGGAGGTCAATCAAAGTGAAGAAGCAAGTAGAGGTTGGATGCTGCTCACCACAATCAATTTACTAGCTTCATCAGGACAGGTTAGTCTTAAACAGCAAGGCTAAAAATAAGTTGTGAGGTGGGAGAGACAAAAGCCGTAAAATAACGAGCTGCATGAACACGTGCTAAAAGAATGTTGTAACTGTATTCTACTTTCTGTTTTAAAATTTCTTTTCTGTTGTACTGCCACAGCACTTCTGCTTTAGCTCCTTGTGGTTTCAGTTGCCTTAAAAAAAAAAAATCATTGTTTCAGAACTTTAGTTTATAAATTTATTTTTTTTTTTAATTATGCACATAACTTTTATTGTTCCCCAAAGGATCCTCTTGCATGCTGTTGCTTAGTGCCCCATGAGATGCATGTCACATACAGCACCTAAATCACGTGGGCTTTGAACTTGGGCTCCCCAGTTGAGGAGGACAGCAGCTATTGCAAAAAGCTAAGCCAGCAGCAGTGATATGCAAGTGATATCTTGAATCTTTACAGCCTCTGCTTTTGTTGCTGCCCTCCATCAGAGAGCCAGTCTCTGGCAATGTACTGGACAGCTGCGTGTTTTGTTCTTTCTCCTCTGATCTGTCTTTGTAATTCAGGACATTATTGTATCTATGTTTAGTATGTCGCCAACCTCCATGTCAATTTGTCTTTTCTTCCCACTGATGCTTTCATATTTTCTACTACCTTGCTCCTCATGCCTGCTTATACCTTCTTGCCAAGTGAGTGCATAAATTGAATAGTCCTCCTCTCACTCCCGTTTCTACTGTTAAAAAGAATACATAGCTAATGAGGGCTTGGCTGAAGGTCTTGTAATTAACTTGTAAGCTTCTGTTGGCAGAGACTGTCAGTTTTTGTTTCTGTCCTGTGCGGTGACTGCTCTGAACCGTGGCTGTTAGATGCTATTGTCATGTAAATAAATTATGATCCTATTTTTAAGGTTGCTGTTTAGGTAGGCATTCCAGAATAGATGGTAAATATGTACTGCTGTGTGGACACCTCACCAAAGGTGCAAGAAAGAAAAACCAGCATTTGAGTCAACTGCATTACAGGAGCGTGACTTTTTGAATATAGTAATATGCTGAAGTGGTTTTTTTTTTTTGCTCTGTGTTCTTTTTCCCCAGAAAACTGTGGACTGCATGACTACAATGTCAGTGCCTTCCACACTTGTTAAATGTCTATATCTGTTTTTTGACCTTCCACATGTGCCTGAGGTAGTTGGAGGAGCACAGAATGAACTACCTCTCGCAGAGCGCCGAGCGCTGCTACAGAAAGTCTTTGTACAGGTAAGAAGGGTAAAATAGATCATGGGATTGCAAGAGAAATGGAAATGCTTCATGTGAGAAAAGTCCAGAAACTTTTCACTTGAACCAGGTTTTGATCTTCCTTTATTGTTCACAAACTGATGGCTCAGAGTGAAATGGATTTTCCTGCAAGGACACTTGAGGCTAAGTTTCTCCTCCCCCTGTGGTTTTTGTCCTTGGCAAATATCTCCTCTATGAAAATGCATGCAACTTTGCTGTGCAGCTGCTCAAAAGGAGTAACATCATGATGATTATTCTTTTTTTAATCTAACTGGTAATAGTCTTTGATATCTTTGGTGGTTACTGATTGAAATAGACGTAGTAAAAACCATTAGTATATCTTTGAATTAATTTAACATATAACATTTAGCCTTTATTTATGGAAATAAACTATTAATATAGAAGCAAGTCCTTTAAATACAGGAATGAAGCTTGCAGTTACTGTTACAGTTATCCCCTGTATTTCCCAGGGAGATCAGGGACTCCATCTGACCTGCTCCTGCTTTCTGAAGTTTCAACTGGAGATCTTGCAAAGAATTTCACATACATTCTCCTGCTGAAACTTTTAGAAGGGGCTGAGAATTACTGTTAGAAAAGAGCTGATGATCATACTACCAGTTTCCATGTGCAGATTGTACACATCTCTGTGTAGGGTTGTTGTAGCCACATATGCAAAACTATAGAGGTCGTATCAGCAATTGCATCCTTCAGGGATTTGAATGCAGTGTTCAGATTTGTAAGTATAACATTTGAGAGGCATTTTGGTAACTAACTGCACTACAAAAATTAAGATGAGAGCTTTATTCCCACAATTATTAGCCTCAATGTCTGCCCAGTAACAGTATGAGAACATACCCATTTGCCTGTGAATTGTAGGTGGTGGGGGGGGGTTTTTTTGGGTTTTTTTTGGTTTTTTTTGGTCTTAGTACTACAGGCTGTCCTCCAAGGCAGAAATCATGGTGTGCTCTGAGCTATCACTCAGAAAATGCTTTGCTGTGTTTTAGTCAGCAGAGTTAATAAATGATCAATGTTACCACACAGAGTCCCCCGCAGTATACTACAGCTCAGCTCTTTTCTGTCCCACTTTAAGGGCTGTAAAGTGGTGCTCTTAAATGGGCTGGCTGGAATGGGTGAGGTTTCAGATAGCTTCCAAACCTCCTCCAGATACAGGCAGCCTTGCAAACTCTCCCTGCAGTTTTCCGAGAGGGAGCCTCAGCTTTTCCTGTGCAAGACACAAAATGGTCTTCAGATGTTCTCACAACATGCAGAAAAAGGAGCGCCACATAGCAACTTTGGTTGGGTGGCTGCGTTTTGTCTTGTTTAAGGTAACCTGGAAATTCAGATCCAGGAGTCAGTCATCCAGGTAGGTCTACAGTGTTGCTGTGTCCTTTCCTGCCGTACTATTTGGACTGTTTTCATTTTTCCAAGACGGTAGAAACGCTGCTCTACTGGTAACACATTGATAGCCTTATTCCTGCGTTAGGAAAGGATACAACAGTTTGCTTTGCAGAGCCTCTGCTCCACTGCAGCATTTACATCTGTAAATTAGGTAACGAGCAGATTCTCCAGGAATGGAATAAGTATGGAAGCAAGTATGCTGTGTCAGCCTAAGCGATTTAAACTCTGCTGCTGATCTTTTGTTAGTCATTTTAAACTGAACCGGGGCTTGAAATAACCATGTGTTGAATAACCTTGTCTTCAGCTTTAATTACAGAAACAGCATGCAGAGGGAACACAGTGCATTGCCTTTTTTAAATATATATGCTAAATGGAAGAATGTTTCATCTTTTACTAAGTCTAGACAAAAACAACGATGATCAAGGTATTAATGCTGGATGTTTAATGACTTACTGTTTCAGATCCTAGTAAAATTGTGCAGTTTTGTGTCCCCGGCAGAAGAACTGGCTCAAAAGGATGATCTCCAGCTTCTATTCAGTGCAATAACCTCATGGTGCCCTCCCTATAATCTGCCTTGGAGGAAGAGTGCAGGGGAAGTACTAATGACCATATCGCGTCATGGCCTTAGTGTCAATGTAGTGAAATACATTCATGGTATGTATCTTTATCCCATATTATTTATTGGGTTGGTTTTTTTTTTTCTGTTCTTTCATAGTTTTCTTAGTTAGGAAATTGGCATGAAAATGGCAAATCAAGGAAAGCTTACTTTTTTTTTTTTTTTTTTTTTTTTTTGGCCTTGTAGGCATTTACATATAGGTAAAATTTCAGAGTGCTTGTGTAGCAAGGGAGGTGTTTGTAGCTGAGTCTGCCTCATCCATATTTCAGGTTAACATTGGAAGACAGTTTCCTCTCATGTTTTGGTGTAGAGTTTATGCTAACCAGAAGGAAAAGCTTTCAGCAGCTTCAGTAACTGTCTGTATTGAAAAGTAGTCACTGGGAGGATGCATAGGTTTACAACTTTTGCTGCAAGCATTAACTCTTGATGGGAGTTAGTTGTTTTCTGTCCTGTGTTTGAGTTAGCAGCAGCAGCTTCTCGCAGAGGTGTGAGGAAAGCAAGCAAGCAGTGTCCTGTTTACAGCTACTTGTTTGAGTACCGCTCTAGCTGGCAATAAAAGTGTAAAGCATCTGAGGAAGCCGCAGGAAGAGAAACCAGCTCCATGTGTTCTGCTGACGCAATTTGAGCTCTTAGAAGCCCATGTAGTAAATATTGGTGCATTACGCAAACCAGAGAGCGCTAATTTGGCTATACTGGGAGAAGATTTTTTTTCTGAGACATCTTGCTTTTGCAGGAAGATGCTGAGTCAGACTGTTATAACTGCCACTGATTTGCAATGTACTCTTCATTGTCCAGGGCATCCAGGGACTGGCATACCCTGATAACAGCAAAACCTGGGTTATACAGGCACTAGGAAATCCTTGAGGAGGCACAGCATGTGGGCACAGAAACACTTGAGTGTGAACCTCCAAGTGCTTATTGATGGCATGTTGGAACAGCCATCAGGCCAGCCAGGCCACCAGACTTCCTCCTCTGTGGTCCAGCCCAGCTTCCTTGCAGGGTCCCCAGCCCAAGGACATTGTCCCTAGGGCCTGGCCCAGGGAGGCTCTCCTTTGTTTGGCTGAGACCCGAATCTCTGCCAGAAGGAGGTGGTGTCTCAGTCTGCTGCTCCTAGGATGCTTACGTGTAGCCTGTCCTAGAGCCTGTGTCACAACCTGATGTGGAGCTTTTGGGACGCAGCTGAAAGGAGCCTGGCAGCTGGATGGGTTTGCAGCCCCTACATTTTCCCTGTTAGCTGGCTGACTAGGTTGCTGACCATTCAGCCAGCCAGTGTTTCTTCTGGCAAACCCTCCTCTTCCTCACCCTGCCATACCGCTTACAGGTTGTGGATTTTGTGGATCTTGGGTGAAATAAAATAATCTCATGAGCTTAATCCGGCCTGCGAGCCACCAGATGACTGAAGCAGCCAGGATCGTTCAATTTTATCTCCTGTCCTTTTTTTTTTTTGAGACGAATTAGCATCCTGACTGTTTTAGGCATGGAAACTAGCATACAGGGGTATTTCTGTAGCTTGTTACAGATTTTCATAGCAGATATAAGTAGTACTTTATAATCATTTATTTTTACAAGGGACTGGTCACGATCTGCTTAGCAAGGGCAGCTGCTGAGCTGGTTCATGACAAAGAATTTGCGAGAGCAAAGCGAGATGAAAACCAGTGTTGGAGAGGATATTAGCTGTCCAGGAGCAGCTTTGCATATGAAATACTCGTGTTGCATTAATTTAAAACTGCATGGGTGTTTAGGTATGTAGGATTTGAGGTAGGAAATTTGGTAGAATATGTTTTTAATATTATATTTAGTACTTTTAGACCACATAGAAACATTTGTCGTTTTTAAATTGGGATGACTGTTGAAGTGAACAAACATCCTTAGCAGATATTTTAGCAGTGTACACCTAATGGAAAAAAAGAAACTGATAGTTTCCTCACACCCTGGAAAGCAAGTCGTTACAAGGCTTCACGAAATCATTATGGCAGTTCATGAAATATGTCCCCCTGCTCCCACATACTTCATAGAAAATTTCAGTCTATGTTTTTTCTTGTCTAGCAGCATGTTTCCAGTTCCAGTCAGAAAGATATGAATGTACGGTATCACTTGGAAGTACAGAATAGTAATCAATTAAGTATTTTCAGATAGGACTTAAAAGGTGATGGATATTTTACCTGCATCTATAACAGCCTTCCAGTGGGTTTTAATGAGTGTAGAAGTTGGATAATTGATGAAAATGTTACGAAGCACAACAAAGAAAATAACTGAGTTTTGACTGTGTCATTTGGCATTTTGCAGCTACTACCATTATCACTTCTCTGTTGGCTTGATCCACAGAGGAGTGAGGCTGGTGTATCAAAAGATATTCTAGATTCTATAAAAAGTGAAATAAAATATTGAAAAGAAAACTATTCCTTCTCACTTGTTGATAAAAAAAAAAAGAACCTGACTTAAGAGACGATAGCGTCTGTCAAGAGGCTCATCTCATATTCAGGAATAAAGTTAAGACATTTTATTTTATTCAAAGGAACATCCTTTCACTATCTCATGCTTTGATTTGATCTCTGGGAAATTTTGTTATCAGTCTAGCTAGAAAGATTTGCATTTGTTTTGTGCATGCTGTGAAGCTGAAATAGCAGGTGATTGAAGGGAGGAGCTTTAAAACAGGAGTGCAACCTAAAATCTGACTATAGATTTGGGAAAGATTTTGCAATTGGCCAGTGAACTGACGGAGTGTGAGAGGTGTGCGAATGAGATAAGCTGTCTTTCCTTGATCAAGATTTATTGAGCAAGCAAAGATAGCAGCCAAGGAAATGCTGACCAGAGTAGCAATAAGAAGACAGTGTAAAAGGTTATGTGTAGGGTTTTACCTAACATCAGTAACAGTTAGTTAAGTCAGTGCTTTGTATAACTTTGTGTTTTGAAGGAAAAAATGATGGTTTAGAATTATTTATAGTTGCCATATTTGTATTTTTATTCTGCTGAGTTAGCCGGTTAAACTTTTTAGGTAAAAACCAGTATTTGTCTATATTGTCTGCTCCTTATGAGAGTAAAGATTATAAAAGGGAGGAAGGGGTTGGCAAAAAGAGGTTAGGGTTCAGATCTAAAGCCACTTGAGAATCCTACTCATCTTAGGTGCTCTGTGATATTAAATGTTATGTGATAAGAGAAAACACAGTTACCTTATTGCTTTGATTCTTGTACTAGTTATGTTTCTCGCTGTGATCAACATCAGTAAAATCCTAAATTTCTTAATTGCAATTCTTTTCAGAAAAGGAATGTTTGTCCACCTGTGTTCAGAACATGCAGCAGTCTGATGACCTTTCTCCCCTAGAAATAGTTGAGATGTTTGCGGGACTTTCTTGTTTTCTCAAAGACTCCAGTGATGTATCCCAAACGTTGCTGGATGATTTTAGGATATGGCAAGGATACAACTTCCTCTGTGACCTCCTTCTCAGGTATGCAAAAGCGCTTAAAGGAACGCAGACAGATCACTGTGAGCTTTTTCTGAAAACATTTCTTAATAAAGAAGAGGTGAATAGGTTTGAACAAATAAGTCATTGTAGGTTATTATGAAATGAAGATATTAGAAGCAAAACATGGAATTATATGCTTCTCTCCATTTATGAAACTATATTGTTTAACCTTTTATTCATCAGTATTGGTTTATTACTACATGTTTCTGTATGTGGTAAGAAAGCAGATGCTTAAAAACAACTGGTACTAAAAATTTAGAAAGAATTCAGAAAATAAAATTTTGCTTGCAACTAGTGATTTTCAGGTTTGGTTGGGATTTTTTTTTCTGTTTTTTTTTTTTTAATATAGTATGGTAATAAAAAAACATGTATGTAAATGTGACTTAGTATTGAAGACATGCTGCTTAGTATTGAGACTTTTTTGCACATAAGCTCTAACACCAGAGTACTAGAGAGAACTCTCATATTACTAGGGAATCAATGTGTGTATATATTTTTTTTCAATTTGTTTTTTTTTTTAATTAAAAGTACTGCTAACCTGCTAATGCATCACAAAATAGGGTAATGAAAATGCCTGCCCAAACAAAACTTGAATGCATGATCCATCCATGATTTTATTTCTTTCCATGAAAGCAACTTATTTATTTTCCTTCTCAGTCAGCAAAACAGTGTCTGCTGCATTAAGTCTATGGTCAGTCTGTGTTGCTTTGTTTGGATATGAAGTTCTGAAGAAGCATGCTTAGCTGTTGAAATATATGTGTTTTACAAATCCAAGACAGAAACTGGGAAATTATGTCTATGAGCATACACCTTATGAGGTATACTTGGGTCAAAGATGCTTAGAAACAGTGCTGTAGTGGCCATTAATGAGAAGTGTTAATGTTGTTATCTCACTCTTTCAAGCCATTCATTTTGGGTGCTGGGGTGCTAGGTTTTGGCACCCAAATAGTTGAACTAAATGTTCTACTATGTAGTATCGTCTTTGGTTTTTTGTTTGTTTGTTTTAAATGAATACCAGACATAGACATGGCATTTGAAATTCTTAATCACAGTTAAAATTATTCATAAGTTCTCTTTGGTACCACAAAAGCTCAAAAACTTGTTAAGGAATTGTTATTGTTGTATAAATGGTGGGTTTGAGTATGTCATATTTACTAACGCATTCATTCAAAGTAATTTAATTCAAACTCAGCTGTTTTCCAGAAACTGTCAGCCAGTGTTTAGGTGGAATTTGAGAGGAATACGCTGTAATTGGCAATTTCATTTTCAGGTACAAAAGCAATCCTCTGTAGGTTGAGTCTTTTAAACAAACTCTCTCCTGAGCTTGCTTATCCTTTAGAATGGGGGATCCCTGATAGAAGCATAGGAAGACCAGAGGTTTGCATGTCTGGTTGAAGGAGGAGAGCACCTGGGTTCTTCAGTTGACATCAGTAAAGGTTAAAAGCCCAGAAATGCATTATCCTCACTTCTTCTCAGGGTGACTCTAGAAAACTTGTTAAGACCCTTGCAGAAATGCCTTAGATGAGGTGAACAGTGCATGCCAGCGTACGGTGTATTTGTTAGAGATATGTGTGTTGTAGAGGAGATAGAAGATGGTTCAAAACATGACTGCTCTTTTGATGGCCATATCTTTTGCTGTTTCTTAGAAGTTTTAGTTTATTTGATCTACAAATCAAAACATAGTTTGTTTCAAAAAACTATAATCTTGGACAAGTATTTATCGGTCCGTGATGAACAACAGTAATGTATTCTCCCTGGACATGTTTTGGCTCAAACCTACTGACAGACACTTGTTCAGTTCTGTGGCACTGTTGTGAAGATGCCTGTCACGTGGGGTATGAAATCTGGACACTGGTCATCAAGCTGCAAAGAAGAAAGGCTTTGGAGCTGGTAATGCAGAAGGATGTGTGAAGAAGTTGACTTAATAAGAAATTGCAGGAGGTCTGTGAGGACCAAAGGAGTGAGTGTAATGTCACCCTGATGATGTGAAAGGGCAGGGCATGTGGAAGATAAGCAGAATGGCAATAGGTGAGCTAAGTCCTTTTGTGATGGCTGTTTGAAGGAGGTTCAAACATGTGTCTGACTGAGAAAAAGACGGAGGATGCAGAATGAGCTGCTTCTGAGGACTCCCACAGTTGCTTGTCAGCAAGAAGAAAAATGCAGCTCATGTTGCATGAGCAAATAGGAGCTTGTGGTCCCCAGCTTTCTCCTGAGATCTATAGAGACTATAGAGTTAGTAAGTGATTAAACGTGGTTTAATTTTTGGTGGAGTAGAAGGAAAATTAGGATTGTTCTAAGGTTTGGAGTCAGTTTTTAGGGTTTGTCTGATGGCATGTTGCTGATGGGAAACAATGGTTGGAATAGGATGTTAGCATTTCTACCCTCTTGTGTTCAAAGGTAAGAGTCTGTAGTTCTAATGAAGCTGCTTCATTGTGTGCTTCTAAGTGTTAGGCTTCTATGAAGATATCCCTTCGTTAGCTTAAAACGCTAACTCTCAAAGTGGCAGATATAATCTAACAAGTTAAGTATTGATTTATTTAATGACAGACTATTTAGATCTTTTCCTATCCAGTAGCTTTATGTTTGTAAGAGGCTTTAAAAAGTAGTTTTCATGTCTGTACTGCTTTTTAGCAAGCAATCAAGGAAAGATATATAAGGTGAATTTCTATGGCAAATAAATGTATGCTGTCATAAATCCAGTAGTGTTTGACTGACTTAATGGTATGAAATACAAACAGAGAACATGTAAAGTACTGCAGGAACAGGGCAGTAAAATTGTGGTCTCTAAATTAACAGAGTAAAATGGAAACAATATCTTACTAAAGTGATTTGAATTTAAATAAACTAGTGCTGCTAACTTTATCTGTTTTATTTTCTTTAGATTAGAACAGGCAAAAGAGGCTGAATCTAAGGATGCTTTGAAGGACTTAGTTAATTTGATAACTTCCCTAACAACATATGGTGTCAATGAATTAAAGCCAGCTGGTGTTACCACTGGAGTACCTTTCTTACTCCCTGGATTTGCAGTCCCACAGCCTGCAGGCAAAGGTGAGTCTGCTTTCTATCTCCCTCTCTTTGTTGTTTTTTTGTTTTGTTTTGTTTTGTTTTTTATGTAAACAACACAATGCAGAGAAACCGTATACTACACAAGCCATTTGCAATTGAGGATAGGTTCGTTTACTAAGATTGCATATAAATACTTAGTTCTGTTGGTTTCAAAGGTTCTATTTTGGGGGTTGATACCCAAAGGAAAAATGTGTAGGGCTTTTGTCTTAGAGGACTAAAGGCTGAGTCAAACATCTCTTACTGCAAAGCTGACAGTTTTTATGTGGACATTTAAAGAGCTTTTCATAATGGAGAGATGCACGGATTTGATTTATGGTGTTTTAAGCTGCTCTTGCTTTGTGTTAGCTTTTGTTTGCTTAGACAAGTGTAACTTGTGAGCTGCAATCTGTTGGTTCATCAACGGTGTTCACATAGTGGTGAAATCTGTGGTGTGCTTGCAACCGCAGTCAATTATGATATCGAGATAAGGTTGAGGAAGTCTGAGAGAGGAAAAAGTTTTATAAAAATAAACTTATTTTTAACATCCTGTGTAGAAATGTAAAATTCAGGTAAGTTTTATGTGTAACTAAGGAGTTTGGAATTTTATAGTGACTCTGGAGCTAGTTTGTTACTTGGACTTTTAAAATGATTTAGTAATACTAGGGATACAAGAAAAAATTTTGTGATAGGGTTACATTTATAGATTTATAGTCTAATGGATGTAATTTCAGTGTTTCTTTTGTATATCTAGTTTCCTTGGACAATGACTTCCTTTCTGTGGTATTGAGAGAGTCCATTGTTCATGGGAATTGTTTTCCCTTTGCACTAAATAGAGAAAGAAGATGATAGTGACACTCGGAGCTTAATTTCTGCATGTTTTGATAGTAGCACACTAATTTTTCTTAAGCTAATCAGCTTTTCTGATACAACAGCATGAGAGATCCATGGCCTATTGCAATCTCCAAAGGAATTATTATTGTTTAATTTTCTGGTATTTGTCATGACATTTCTCAGTTCCTTTTATCTACTTTTATTACGTTGGCAAACTGTCTTCTTTTGAAGACCATATTAGCTCATTTTCTTAATTTCTTTTATTTAAATCCTTTTAGTTCTTGAACTCTGAAGAGCTAGTTAAGATTTGGTTTCTTTAGGGGTCCTTGTAATAATCAAAGATAACTTATTAATCTGCTTGATTGCTTAGAACAACTGTTGATACTAAATTAGAATATAAGTAGTTGTGTCTGTCACTGCCTAGTTTCCTGTCACGTTTAATGAGCTTTAAATCCCCTTTTCAACATTTTTCATTGTAAAGACAGCATCTTAAAAATGTACTTTTAGAAACAAATGAGTGTGACTTACAATGTATCATTAATGTTCTTCCAGTATGTGAAGTTGTTCCATGCTAGTTTTCAAACTTTTATTACGTTGGCAAACTGTCTTCTTTTGAAGACCATATTAGCTCATTTTCTTAATTTCTTTTATTTAAATCCTTTTAGTTCTTGAACTCTGAAGAGCTAGTTAAGATTTGGTTTCTTTAGGGGTCCTTGTAATAATCAAAGATAACTTATTAATCTGCTTGATTGCTTAGAACAACTGTTGATACTAAATTAGAATATAAGTAGTTGTGTCTGTCACTGCCTAGTTTCCTGTCACGTTTAATGAGCTTTAAATCCCCTTTTCAACATTTTTCATTGTAAAGACAGCATCTTAAAAATGTACTTTTAGAAACAAATGAGTGTGACTTACAATGTATCATTAATGTTCTTCCAGTATGTGAAGTTGTTCCATGCTAGTTTTCAAGGAATTTTCCTGTTGCCTTCTAGACAAATACTAGCAGGGAACTGCTAGACATGAAGATAATTGAATTTACTTTTAAATTGGACAACTTAGTTTGTAAATGATGAAGAGAGTAGCATTCCACAGAGCATATGTATTAAATCAGGATTCTTTGTTTATTGGAAGTGTTTTTAAATCAGGTTAATGGTTTGCTTATAGCTTGTTTGAAATTAAGATTTTATTTTTATTTTTATTTTATTTTTATTTTATTTTATTTTTATTTTATTTATTTATCCTAAGAGTTTTGTTTAGAACGTGTTTCAGGATGTCACTCTTGATTGTTCTTTTCTTAAAAATCATTTTTACCTTTAGTTGTTTTCTGTTATCATGGGACTTGTCCACTGTGATTTGTACTGTTCTCACAGAAGTTTAAAAAGTTAGCTTTGAGGCATCTTTCTCGTAGAATAAAAATAATAACTACCCATAGAAAATTCTGAGGGCCACAGGAAGCCCTCATAAATGGTGCATTCTTTGGCTAACTGAATGAGATTTTATTCAACTTAAAGGTACTTAGAAGAAGAAATTTGACTCAGCTTTGAAAGATGTGAGGTCTTTGTGTGCTACCTTATGCTTTACAACTCTTTCCTTTTGTTTTAATTCCCTGATTGTTGACCATACTGGACCCTGCCAAAGCTTTCTTCTTCCCAGGCCTGATGCCCAGTGCGAGCCCCATGCCACATTCTGACACCAGTATGGCAGTTCATGCCAGTTAGCCCAGACCTGAGCAAGAGCAACCTCTCTGTGGAAGGAAGGCAACTGCCGGCCTTACATTGCCCTGTGGAGTTTCTCTATGTGTAGCTCTCTTGTTCTTGCAGATGATTGCCAGGAGTGGAAGCAAGAGGATAATTTGGAGGCCATGCGTGTTTTCTAGCTTTGAACCTGGCTGACGAGGATTTGTCATTGCTTATTGCTCTCTTGAGTGAGGGGATACAGATGACTGTTATTCTAAACTTAGCCTGCCGAATACTTTTAGAGGACATTACAGAATACAGAACGTGTTACTGTTGCTCTAATGAGCTTTCTTATGGCCTGGGTAGATGACAGGCAGGCTTTGTTTTGTCTCTAGAACTGTATCCCGTTGCACGTTTTAACAACAGGTCAGGTTACTTACCTATTTTGAAGAAATGATCTTTGATTTAGCTGCTGACATAAACACTTACTTTCAAAGATGAAGATGCCATCTTAATGAACAGTAGGTTGTAGGATTTGCAGTGTAAGTGATTGTGCAGAGGCTTTTTTGAAGAGTCAGTTTTTATTATACATGACATATACTGTTATTTTATTCACACTTATTAAGATGATAATTATTAATAAAGTGTACTCATTGTTTATGATGATTAAGGACTTTCTTTTTCCTTTTTCCTCCCTCCCTACTTTGTTTCCTGATTTAGGTCATAGTGTGAGGAATGTTCAAGCATTTTCGGTCCTCCAGAATGCATTTTTGAGAGCAAAAACCAGCTATCTAGCACAAAACATCCTTGATGCCATCATGAATATTTATATGGCGGACAATGCCAACTACTTCATTTTGGAATCACAGCACACATTGTCTCAGTTTGCAGAGAAAATTCCTAAACTTCCAGAAGTGCAGACCAAATACTTTGAGATGCTGGAATTTATTGTCTTCAGCTTGAATTACATACCCTGTAAAGAACTGATCAGTGTGAGCATCCTCTTAAAATCCAGCACTTCTTTTCAGTGTAGCATTATTGCCATGAAGACACTGCTTAAGTTTGCCCGTCATGACTACATCTTTAAGGATGTCTTCAGGGAAGTAGGACTTCTGGAGGTGATGGTAAATCTTCTTCATAAATATGCAGCCCTTCTGAAAGATCCCACTCAGGCACTGAATGATCAAGGTAGTGTGTGCTCTTCCATTTTACTAATACATGTCTTTTTTTTGGCTGGGAATGGTGGAAGCTCACACTTAAGAGGAGGAATGAGAGTGTCTGGACATGTATCTCAAGAGCTGAGTTCTGCTGGGGGCCTGCTGTGCCATCTTAAAAGCTCTTTGGAATTGCTTCTCTCTTAACATTCTGCAAGAAGCTTGAGGCAAGCTTTAATGAAAGATGGTG
>WHYT01017390.1:286377-298068 GCA_009806455.1 Tetrax tetrax | reverse complement strand
TAAACACTTACTTTCAAAGATGAAGATGCCATCTTAATGAACAGTAGGTTGTAGGATTTGCAGTGTAAGTGATTGTGCAGAGGCTTTTTTGAAGAGTCAGTTTTTATTATACATGACATATACTGTTATTTTATTCACACTTATTAAGATGATAATTATTAATAAAGTGTACTCATTGTTTATGATGATTAAGGACTTTCTTTTTCCTTTTTCCTCCCTCCCTACTTTGTTTCCTGATTTAGGTCATAGTGTGAGGAATGTTCAAGCATTTTCGGTCCTCCAGAATGCATTTTTGAGAGCAAAAACCAGCTATCTAGCACAAAACATCCTTGATGCCATCATGAATATTTATATGGCGGACAATGCCAACTACTTCATTTTGGAATCACAGCACACATTGTCTCAGTTTGCAGAGAAAATTCCTAAACTTCCAGAAGTGCAGACCAAATACTTTGAGATGCTGGAATTTATTGTCTTCAGCTTGAATTACATACCCTGTAAAGAACTGATCAGTGTGAGCATCCTCTTAAAATCCAGCACTTCTTTTCAGTGTAGCATTATTGCCATGAAGACACTGCTTAAGTTTGCCCGTCATGACTACATCTTTAAGGATGTCTTCAGGGAAGTAGGACTTCTGGAGGTGATGGTAAATCTTCTTCATAAATATGCAGCCCTTCTGAAAGATCCCACTCAGGCACTGAATGATCAAGGTAGTGTGTGCTCTTCCATTTTACTAATACATGTCTTTTTTTTGGCTGGGAATGGTGGAAGCTCACACTTAAGAGGAGGAATGAGAGTGTCTGGACATGTATCTCAAGAGCTGAGTTCTGCTGGGGGCCTGCTGTGCCATCTTAAAAGCTCTTTGGAATTGCTTCTCTCTTAACATTCTGCAAGAAGCTTGAGGCAAGCTTTAATGAAAGATGGTGTATGAATGCAAAATAGTAGGAGTTCCTAATTTCCTTTTAAAATGTATTTTTTATGTATTGGTTTAATATTTGCTACTAAACATGAAAAGAGCAAGTGAAGGAGCAGTACATAGTATCTCTACTCTTCCTCACAAAAGGTACTTATGCATTTCATTGTGTTTTCAGCTTTGAAAAAATACTATAGAGCACATATTTGAGCTGTTACAGGGGTATGTGTTCAAGTTTGCGGAGTTTTTTAATAAGTTGGGTCTACATTTTTCTAAAAGTGTTTTAAAAAAAATAAATAAAAATTCGTTATCACATCCTCAGAATGAAAAATCTGAGGGAGAAGCGACATAGCTGCTTAGCCTGCAAAGCAGGCACTGCCAAGTGCCATATATGCATACATACACACACACAGAAATTTTTTTTTACATTTTTTTATTCAAATTGTATATGCATTAGTGACATTTTTAAATCATAATTGTTGGATGTTTCACCTGGGTTTATTGTCTGAAGCTTCATTAGTGAGCAATAGCTGTCGATTCGAGTTAGAAAGCTTTGTTGCCAGCAACTCCATTGAAAAACACATCAGTTTTCACATTCCTGTAAGTAAATGGACCAAGCTGCCATCTGATTAGTGTGCTACATGGGTGCACATGCCCTTGTGTTGTGGCTTGCTTCTTACTAGAGTAATTTTTTTTTAAATGTTTTTTTCCTGGACTGTTACTCTGTGTTTAAGATGCCACTTGTGGTGTTGGTTCATCTGGTACACCTGTTGAATCATCACCACACTTACTGTAATTCTGTGAATGCAATTTTGTGCTTTTGTATGGAATTTGTCTTTTCTGACAAGAAAAACTGAACAAGAACAGATCCTGCTAAGTCTTCAACTATGGTGTGGTTTTGTGACTTCAAGAAACAACAGTTAGGGATATGAAACTGCATGTACAGATGCAGCGTTAGCCACTGAGTTTACAGTGCTCAAAAGCTTCTGTTTAAATTCTTGTCTTTATAAATTAATTTTTCAAATTATTCATAGTTAAGCTTTCCCAGGAATGCATGTCTAGACTAAATCTTAATTTGCTTTGGAATAAGGTTAGGCTGCATGTTCTCTGGGGAAATGAAGAAAATAAGTGTTAGTGGAAAGTGTCAAGAAGCATATTAGAAAAGAGTGGTTTTTACTATTACTTTGTCATCTGAAATTGTTTTAGGGGATTCAAGAAACAGTTCATTTGAGGACCAAAAGCAGCTGGCTTTATTGGTTATGGAGACCTTGACAGTACTACTACAAGGATCAAACACAAATGCAGGTAAGTAGAGAGACCACTGTAAAAATATTTCTAAAAAGTAATTCCAGAAATCATACCTGAAAGCAAAGTAGCCTTGACTTTCTATCTTGGGGCAAGTAATCAAACAGACTGAAATATACTTTTTTCTCTTGTCAAGTTTCTCCAGAACAGAGAATAAGTAGCATAGAGTGCATAAAATAAAGGAGTACAAGATAGTATTTCTTAACTTGAATTTCTTTGCTCCTGTTTACCTGAAGGCAATGACCCCACCCCATCACTCTCCAACAGTACTATAATTTGTAGTAGGGCTTGTAACACAGGTTGTGTATAAAAAAATTTACTGCTACATGGCTACAAGGCCATGAAATATCCTTATTTCAGCAGGGTTTTTTCCTTTTCTTCAATTCTGACTGGTGTTTTTTGCACTTCTGATTTTGGTTTTGTTTCCGTTTAAGTAAGAGAAATTACAATCTGTGACAAATGCTTAAGAATGAAATCCTGAAAATTGTCCAGCTTGGTTGACGACTTGTTTAAATATTAGTTTCTGGGCTGAGTGAGAGGAGGTGGTTTAAGTGTGTGACAGTAACATCTCTGAAGGGCTGGAACTGCCTCATATTTTAGAAGTGGCAGGTCTTGGTTCACAGGACAGGACTATATGTACCTGTGGCATTAGGGTCTGTGGCACCTGAGTCTTGCTCTTGTGAGATGTGGATTATGATCTGACCATGGTAGTGTCCACCTGACGTGTGACAAATCTTTGGCTGCCCTTAAATGGTGTTCTGACCTCACCTAGGAAGCTTGAAGCAGCCTCCTTGATACTTCTCGGTACTGAGTTAATCTCTGAGTATTCATTCACCAGAGAAACAACAGATGGTAGTGTAAAAAGCATCAGATCTGTGGGATGACACCATAGATGTTTCTGAGGGCTCCTGGAGAGTTCAAGGGCTCTTTTTACCAGTAGTTCTCCAAGTTCGGGAGTATGACAGAACGGTACAGGAGGAGTTAAGAAACCATTTTTCAAACAAGTTGTGGTTTCTGTCTGTGGAGCATGACTGGGATGTGAGCCAAGGGGCAGCAGAGGTTTTGGATTGTCACTGCAAGGCGTAAATAAGCATTATGCAGCCTTGCAGTGCTTCATATACTCAAAGCTTGGTTCCTGATCTTAAACCAGTATCTCTGCTAAGGTTTCCTGAATATTGTGTAACTGAAAACCAAATTTCAAACAAGAAATGTGAGTGTCCAGACCCAGAGAGATTCACTGGATACTCAAGAATCTAGACCGAGAGTGGGAGAAGGTATAAAACATTACCTCAGTCTCTCTGAGAACAAGAGACCTGCCCACTGGGGAGATGTGCTTGGCCTGTGAAGGGATGCAACTAACTTAACTGTCTCAGGGTCTGAGGCTTCTCCTTTTGCCTTGTCCAAGTCTGTATCTCATTCAAAGAACACGAGAGAATGCAGGAGGCAGGAAATTGGAAATTGATAGTGGGACTAAGGTTTATATATGTACATTAGAGGGAATAAACATTGTCCTGACTAGCTCGTTAATTCCTAACTTGGTTGTTAAAACTACTGTGTTAGTTTATGGTCAGAAGGAAAATGATCCCTTTTGATCTAGTAATACAGTGTTGATCCATTTCCCTACTCTGTTTTAATCTTCAGTAATTATCATGGGGCAGTACTCTAGGTGTTGATACTGTACTAAACATACATTGTATGTGCCATATATATTCCCGTTTGGGTTTTTTATGATGTTTTCAGAATTAATTTTCATTTAATATTGCACGTGTTGTTCTGAGTATCCAGTAAGCTTGAGAACCATTATTTGACTTAACCCTTGTCTTTACAGAGATAGGTCTTGCCACAAGAAAACTTCTGCAGAATGTTACAAATATTGTGGATAGACTGAATCATTTCTCAACCAGTGCTCCTGGTTTGTTTGTCTGGTCAAGACGCAGCCTGGTTTTGTTTTTGGCAATGACCGAAATGTAATATAAACACTATCCTTAACCAAAACAACATATAGTCTTCACTAAAGGTGGAGGGTTTATTTCATCCTCTGACTCTTTGAGCTCCAGGATGAAAAGAACTACTACTGTTGGAGTAACAGAATTATTGAGTAAATTCTTAGAACTGACCTGCATCCTTGTACTCAACACCTTTAGTGAAAAAAAAAATCAGAAGAATATCCTACAAGTTCTATTTTCATTTGTGGTAGGAGAGGAAAAATGGTAGTAAGTCATTAAACATCCATAGGGCTAAAACCTTGCCATTCAATCTATAGAAATGAAGATAAACACCTTTCATGTTTTGTTGTTGTCATTGTTTTTTATTGTATTTTTCATACTCCTTATGCACTTATCCTCCCTCCTTACCTTCCCCCCTCCTTTCTGAGTAGGTATTTTCAGGGAATTTGGTGGTGCAAGATGCGTGCACAACATAGTAAAGTATCCGCAGTGCCGACAGCAGGCCCTGATGATCATCCAGCAGTTGGTGTTATCACCTAGTGGAGAAGATGATATGGGCACTTTGTTGGGACTGATGCATTCGGCTCCACCTACAGAACTGCAGCTGAAAACGGACATCTTAAGGGTAAATGAAGTGTTGCTCAGAACTCTTGCTCCTAAGCCACTTAAAAAAGAAAACACTGAGAAGGGGATTGGATTGGATGGATGATATTTAGCTACTGAATGTAGATTGTCTCTGGAGTTCAAATGCATACATTTGATGCATGATTTTTATTTTCTTCCAACTGTCTGTGGCAGATTTCAGAATCAGAGATGAAGGCTAGTGAGTGAGTATGTGTTTTTAGCATCATCACATGTAATCAGCCTCAGTAGATAGTTATGATAATTTTCCCTGGCGGAGTATTATTCAGTTAAAAATGATGAGAATACATTGGTGGGAGGTGGGGGGAAGAAAGGATGTGACACATGCTGTGGTGGACTTACTTTATTTTGCCAATTTTTTAGTTATAAATGCTGAATTAGTTAATGTAAATGTAAATCACAGTGGCCACAGCAGAAGAAAAAGCTGAAGGATTGCTTGCTGAAGCAAAATAGTGGAAAGTCAGGAAAGTAAGGCTGCGAGTGGAGGAGGAAGAGAGAAGACTCTTATCTGTTGTCTATCATATTAGGTTTTTGGCTGCTAAGCTAGACACACAAATTCTTCTCAGAATAGCTAATGTTATTTTTGTAAATTGACATAATACTGTTATTTTAGGGTAGAAAAGCTGAGGCACTTGTAAGAAGTAAATGAATTTTACCAGAGAGAACTCTTGAGACATCTAGGTTCATCTCTGTTTAAAGGAGCTGTATTATTTCTCTGGCAGATGAACAGCTTCATATTATTGCAAAAGACAGAAAGGAAAGCTAGTAATAAAATTATTGATTTGGCATGTTTTGTCTGTCAAGGTCTTCAGTCATTTCTGAGCATGTCTCATTCATGATACTTAAGGGGAGAGAAAGGATATTGCAGTTCCCCAACAAATTTAACATCCAAAGTCAGAGTTTCTGTTCTTCTTCTGACTGGTAGTGTTTGTCTTCTATCAGTGCTATTTTCAGAAGTTTTGGTTATGGAACTGACAGCCCAGAATAGTGCAGTGATGTGTCTCTTACTGTTTAACCAGGTTTGGTAGGAAATGAGATACTGCCTCCAAAGGAATGACAGTCTAACCTACCCACCTTCTGAGTGCATAAAACAAAAAAAGCATGATTCTGAAGAAGTAAATTCTTGGTCATTAAAGATTTCCCCCACCCCTCTAGCCTATTTTTATATATCAATAACATTTTTCTGTTGCTTGTGATGCTTTGCGTAGAGAGACTTTTTTTTTTTTTCTAGATTCCACATTCACGTGCGGGTCAAACTTCCCATGAGAGCTATTTTTGGTTGGTTGGCTTTGGTCTAGTGGATGGGCTTCCCCACCCCCTGATTTCACAGATAAATGAGTGTTACTCCCTAGTATCTAGATTCACATAGTTTCCACTGTTTATACTGTGGCTAATTTTTTCCTGTCATTGTTATCTTAGAGTGCTGTTGTGGCTTCATAGCTGTCAGGTGCTTATGCATTGTAGATTTCTGGGAGACCTGTGTTAGGATGCTCCAAGGTTTAGATTTCTCATTGCTACATGCACTAGTTTGCCCACTCTTGTTTGAAATTGTTTGTGAAGTATGATGGCAGAGCAGAATCCTTTCCAACAGCTATGTTCTCTGCCTTATCACTAAGGGAATTACCTGGAGATTTTGGGATCCATTCTAGGCTTAGTCAAGTCTCTTCTGTTGGCAGGTTTATTTATCTTCTTAATTTCTTATTTCTAAATTAGGAGCAGTGCTTTACTTTTTCCACCACTCTCTTTTTTTTTTTTTTTTTTGACTCTTGCAGTACAAAGCTGATCTTCGGAGGCTTCAGGCATTACCAAATTCTGGTATTGACATTCTGACAAATGACTTGAGGATTTTGCTAGCATATCAAACAAAAATGTTCCTACCTTTTTTTCAAGCTGTTTGTAATGCTACTGCATTTTTTCTTTTCTTCTTTGTTCTGATTTTTTGTTTTGTTCATAGGCCCTACTCTCAGTGCTGAGGGAAAGTCACCGCACAAGAACTGTTTTTAGAAAAGTTGGTGGATTTGTGTATGTCACCTCTTTACTTGTTGCTATGGAAAGATCTTTGTGCTCGCCGCCCAAGAATGGCTGGGAGAAAGTAAACCAGAATCAAGTGTTTGAACTGCTTCATACTGTGTTCTGCACATTGACTGCAGCAATGCGCTACGAGCCAGCCAACTCTCATTTCTTCAAAACAGAGATCCAGTATGAAAAACTGGCAGATGCTGTTCGATTACTTGGCTGCTTCTCAGACTTGAGAAAAATAAGTTCCTTGAATGTCTTCCCTTCAAATACACAACTATTTCAAAGACTTTTGGAGGATGACCTAATATCCTTGGATTCTGTGTCACCTATGCTAAGACACTGCAGCAAACTTTTTATTTACCTCTACAAGGTAGCAACAGATTCTTTTGACAGGTATGAACTTTATTTTTTTTGCCTTTGCTTTTCTTTTTTTTTTTCTTTCCTCTTCCTGCCCTACCTGCCCTCACCTCCTTCCTCCAGTATTCCCCAAAATGTTTTTCTTCAGATAGTTCATTGCAAGCTTTTGTATTTCCATTTTAATCTATTTCTTTGTCCCTTCACTCTGGTAAGAGAAATACAAGGTGTCAACATCTGACTGAATATTGACTTAGCTTGCTGGTGTTCTTCAGGGTATACAGCGTTCTCTCTGATGTTGGATGTTTTTGTCATGGCAACAATTAAGACAGACATGTCAGTTCATGGTTGTATTTGATGTATTGAAACAACCTGTTTGTTGATAGGCAGATTGTCTGGTTGTTTTATCATACAGAACTACTAGATTTTTATGCTTTTATTAAGACAAATGAAAAATTAAACATCACACCTTAACTTCATGTTTCCTTTGATATGGGACTTTGAAGTAAGTAATTAGATTACAGCATGACAAATTTAAAATCATTTAGGTTGGAAAAGACCTTTAAAATCATCGAGTCCAGACATTAAACTAACATTACCAAGTCCACCACTACACCATGTCCCTCAGCTCCACATCTACACATCTTTTAAATATCTCCAGGGATGGTGACTCAACCACTTCCAATGTGACAGGCATTCTTAACAAATTACTTCACCCTGTTGTTGTTGTTCTAATACTCATTTTGATATGTTTTGTTTTGTTAATAACATTGTATGCAAAGACCTGGAAAACGATGAAAAGGTTAACCTATTTGCTATCCATACTCTATCTAACATGCATAACACACTTGGGGTCCCACATAATATAGACACTCCCAAATCTATTTAGGCATTGTGAAGCTTGAGTGACTGTATTCACAGGGTGGATTATGTGGAACAATGACTAGAGGGGAAAAATTTGTTTCTTTAAGGTTCATCCTAATAGAAGAACTTCTAGACTAAAATACAGTTACTGCTTCCAGGATAAAATGCAATTGACGTGCTCGCTACAGCAGTTCTCCAAGCAACGCGCTCTCCTTCCCTTAGCACATGCTAAGGTGAGCAGAGTGAACAAAACGGAGCGTGGAGCAGAGTGGAGACACCACGGCCAAACTCTGTTACACTCACTGCAGGGACAGGAACTTTGTGGTACCTGGTTACTAATAGGCCATATAGTAGCTGATGAACAGTTGTCAAACAAGAACACCAGTTGCTGAGCCAAGAATTGTGGCAAAATCATGTTCTTTAGATGACTTTGCTCATTATAATGTTGTCATAATACCAAAATACACCTTGATCCCAAAAGCTACTTGCTTCCAAGGTGTGACCACCCCTCACTGAGCAAGAGTTCTAAATTTATTTTAGTCTATACCTTTGAAAGCAAAATGAAAAAACCTTACACCAATCCTGACAAAGATATATATGACTAGAGTCACTCAAGCTCCACCTAAAAGTAAAAAAAAATGTAAAAATGTCTTAAGAAAAGAGGGATACTGGGGAAGACTTCCATCATAATGTCCGTGACCAGACAACAGGCTGACTCTCTCTTTCCACCCCATAGGGAGGCATATTGGGTAAGAGCTCTGTTATGCACACTTAGATACTAACATCTTGCTAGCTATTAAAACTTATTTTATATATTATTTCAAGTTTGTTTTCACAGTCAGTATCTCATCACCAGCTATCTCCGAACCTTTATCCTGTCACAAACATATACAATGAAATTTGTAAATATAAGTTTCCGGAAACTTTAATAATTGATGTAGGGGATATAAGGGATTTGTCTTAGTGTCACTGCCTGTGAGAGTCCCTGAATAGGTTGGATGACCACCCTCCGACCTTGTGGGCTGTCAAGAGGGATTTGTCCTGGTGATGCTGTCAGCATAAGCCTGACAGGCTGGCCAAATTACAGAGGGTTCAAGGAAACCCCCTCTTCTCCTTAAACGGAGTGTGGCAGGCTTGTTGGGTACAAGGGTCTCATCTTTCTTGGGAAACCAGCAGGCTGGTCAAATTGAAAAGGGTTCGAGGTAACCCCTCTTTCTGTCCTCTCTTGACACAATATCATGTCTTATCATGACAGTAGGTGTCTAGTAAAGTACGAACTTCATGTTTTTGTTAATGAACATTTTTACCTCCAAAACAGCAAATCTTAATGCTTTTGTCTTGTTTAAAAAAAACAAACCAGCAACAACAACAAAAAAACAGAACCCCCCAAACCAAAAACCAAGTACAGAAATCAATTTATTTCATCTTATTTTAAAGTATTATTAAGGATAAGGGAAGGAAAATGTGTATTGAGAATGTGTTGCGTGTATTGTAGAAGTTAAAACACTGGCTAACAGTAGAGTATGAGGAATCAATGGGGTAAGTAAATCCCATGGTGTTGTTGCATAAGTGGCCTCATTAAGTTCTTTTTTTTTGTTTGTTTTTGCTATCATCTTTAGTGACTGCATTCTTCCTTCTTTCTTAATTTTTCTAATCATAATTCCTTGTAAAGTTTACTTTTATTTTATTTCTTACCCGTGTTGGTTATACTTAATTTACTGAGGCTTTACTTTCTCCTCTCGGTTCCTGATGTTTAACATGGAAAGATGTTCTGTTTTGCTAGTGTGGTCATATCAATAAACCTGTGCAGAGTAATGAACAAGCCCTGCAGACTCGTGCCATAAAACAAGTACACGCTTTGCGTGTCCGCGTGTTTACCTGATGCGTGTCGTTCAGTAGTGTCCTTTGTTGTCTGTGTTATTTCTGAAAATGGATCCTAGTAATGATTTTATTAGCGCTTTTGTAAAACTAACAAGCTTATGGCCTCTGTTTTCTTCTCTAACCTCTCTGTCCTACCCCTGTCTGTTTTGTCTGTAGTCGTGCAGAACAGATCCCTCCTTGCCTGACAAATGAGACTTCTCTCCCCTCTCCCTGGGGTACACCAGCTTTGTCCAGGAAAAGGTACCGAACCTTTCAAAAGAAGTTGATCTCACTTCTGATTTCTGTCTCACTGCTGTGTTTCTTGCTTCTTGTTTTTTTTTTCTCTCAACTTGCTATTTGAGATGTGCCTTTTCACTTGTGTGTTTAATGGGTAAAATAAATGTAAAGGTATGTTTCCTAGTGAATCCTCGGTAGCGATGCTTATGTATGAGATTAGAGATGTCTCCAGACTCCTGAGGCACTTTAAGTTTATCATTCAAAAACAGATCAGGTCTAATATAAGAAACAATCTAAGGGAGGTATAAATGAAACTCTCGGAAGCAGTTCAAAGAAGTTTAGGCAATGCTAGTAGATCAATTAATACAGCAGGATTTATTTTCTCTTGACTAATTTTACAAGAAAAGATACTTTCAGTAGGAAGGTGGATGACTTGTTAGGGTGCTCACTTGTTAGTAATCACACAGAATAAAAAATAAAGAATGAACCTGTCAGTACTTCACTACCAAATTATGTAGAAGCATGCTAAATTTAAAAGTTTGGAAAGAAAGCACAAATGACACTGTTCAGAAATCCTAGCGCCTGCTTCCCCCCACTGAAGCTACTGTCTTTTCTTATTGTTGCAGTTCAGCCCTGCTCGGGACCAGACTACGCAGTCTCTCTCTCACTCCCGCCATCCTCCGAGAGAATAGGGAGAGATAATATAAGAAAAAAAGGCTCGAGGCTTGAGATAAGAACAGGGAGAGATCCTTAAAGTTACCATCATGGGCAAACTGACTCAACTTGGGGAAAACTATTTGTTTATTATTAAAACCAAAGCAGGATAATGAGAAAGAGAACAAGATAACATCCCCCCACCCCTCCCTCTTCACAGACTTAACATTATCTCTACCTCCTTCCCCTCCCCGAGCAGCACAGGGGGGAAGAGGGAATGGGGATTATGATCAGTTCATTGCTTTATGCTGCTTCTTCCTCCTCCGGGAAGAACTCCTCACATTCCTCCCCTGCTCCAGCGTGGGGTCCCACGCACGGGTACAGTCCTTCATGGAAGTGCTCTGACGTAGGTCTTTTCTTCCATGAGGTTCAGTCCCTCCAGACCAGCTGCCCCAGCACAGGCCCTCCATGAGCCACAGCCTCCTTCAGGCCTCCGCCTGCCCCGGCGTGGGCTCCTCCCCGGGCTGCAGGTGGATCTCTGCTCCTCCCTGGGCCTCCATGGGCTGCAGGGGGACAACCTGCTCCACCATGGGCTGCACACAGGCTGCAGGGGAATTCTGGCTGGGAGCAACATTACTCCTCCCCCTCCTTCTTCACTGACCTTGGTGTATGCAGCCATTCCTCTCACAAGAAATTCTTCACAGCTGGCAGGCAGACACCTCTCAGGTTCTCTTCACATCTCATCTCCTCTCCACTTCTTAGTCAGGCCCAGTCAGCTGGCCAGCAGGAGGCCAGAGGATGAGGCCTGCAATGCCCACAAGGCTTACACTTCCCCTTCTCTGCCCCCGCTTCAGCTTCTTCACATCTTCTTTTCTTTTTTTTTTTTTTTTTTTTTTT
>WHYT01017390.1:246237-273858 GCA_009806455.1 Tetrax tetrax | reverse complement strand
TTTTTTTTTTTTTTTTTTTCTCAGAGCCCTCAGGGAAGGGGGCAGCCATTCGTTAGCTGAAGATCCAGGTTTGTCAGAGATTTGCTTTTGAAGACTAAAAAGACATTTGAAAGACAGTTATCTGCAATGTAGGTGCCATGTGCCATGTGTGGAAAATACGATCATTCTTGCTTGGTGTTCAGCTTAAAATATGCCATCAAGTTTCATGTTTGGAATGTAAAATATTTTGCAAAGGGAAGCAACCAAAGCTGCTTTTGGAAACTGCTTTAAAAGGATGTTTGTACTTGAGCAGGTTAGTAAGGAGAAGCCTTTTTCTTTCTTGCTGAGTGACGTTACCCAAGTCATATCTGGATAGACTGCAGGGTCTGGCTTGGACAAGGCCAGTTTCCTGATAATCCAGAACTTCTTAGTCTGTAATTTCCTTTCTTTTCTAACACTGAGGCATTTAGGAACAAACATAGCAGTTGCAGTTCACAGAGAAAAAGCCTAGCTGCCAAACTCCTTTCCCTCTCATTTACTCTGAAGAAACTTGAAAGAAAACAGCGTTGTCTGTGGAGGCTTTTTATAGCTTTGTCCCCACTATTAACCTCTAGCATTATGGTTTGCCCTTTCCTGCACTACATCTTGCTGTTCTCCCTTGGAGAACCTGGCATGGCTGCTTAGGTTCACTGAATTATTCAAACGCAAAGGTATGAGAAAGCTTGCAGGAACATATGCAACACTTGCCAAACAGGAGCTGGTTCCAGGGTGTAATGACTAAAAGAGTGCCAGATGGGTAGTTGACGCAGCTTGGTAATAAAAGTATAAACGTACGTATATATGAATAGATATATTAGGCTTCTTTTGTTAGGCTTTTGTTTTTGTAGTACTGAAAATGCAAGCAGTTATTTGAAAACTATTTGGTATAAGGCAAGGTAAAGATTGGATACTTTAAAAAGTCAGTATTCCTCTGGGGTACTTTGGGCAATTCAGATAAGCTCCAATATAGAAACCTGGGGTTTTGGGGAAATAAAGGAGTGTGTTTGACATGAGTCTTTGCAAACAAAAAAAAGGCCTTTGTGTGATAATGAGTTGTGTAAGACTCAAAGCAGAAGTGGACAGAAAAAATGATTTTGCTGTCCTGGGTAACTTTTCATATCCTTTCTGTAAAAGCATGTTTTCAAGTGGAAAAATAGGCAGGGCTAGACTTTTCAATAAGTCTGTTTGAGCAGCTGTCTGCTTTCTCACAGTTGTTCAGCATCACATTTGTCATTCCTAGTGAATTTACTGCCAGCTGGGATCTTCC
The DNA here is from genome assembly GCA_009806455.1 of Tetrax tetrax. NCBI lineage: Eukaryota > Metazoa > Chordata > Aves > Otidiformes > Otididae > Tetrax > Tetrax tetrax. The sequence continues at coordinate 272,573 of WHYT01017390.1, read as the reverse complement.
TGCTTTCAAAAATAAGCAACTCAAGTTTTTTAGTCCAATATTATTTTCTTTTCTTTTTTTTTTCCTCTTTTTAAATGTCAAATAGGGTCAGATTCTGTCAAAGTTGACTCTTCTGAGAGAAATGTTCGCTCATCTTTTATTGTTTTCTGTTCCCTTTACTTTGCTTCCTCCAGGATTCTCTTGTTGCTGTGGCCTGGTTTTCTGCCTTTTGACTTGTAAGACAGGTGCCTGAGGGAGAGCCCTGTGTTGTTTGACTAACAGAGCAAGCAGACGCTGTGCACACAAATAATTATCATAAGCAATAGTAATACAGTTCTGTTTTTGATGCACATCATCTAGAATGGTTCTGGATACATAGAGAAGCTAATATTTTCTCTCAGACACGTCTACCACTTCTCAAAGCTGTTATTTCCCTGACGAGTGGTAACACCAAGTGTTATCTTTTATGAAAACCGTAGGTAGGAATCGGCTAGCGCACACATTGGGATGGCGGTACATAGCTGTCCTCCCTGCTACCTAGAATGCATTGTTCTTCCACCCCTCCTGTATAATTTTAATGAAGGACTACAGCTTTTCCAGGTGTTTGCTGAAAATGTTGGCAGAAAAAAACTTGTCTTGACAGGACGTGCTCTTTGAGAGGATGCTTTAGGCCTGACAGGGTAAGGTAGAGAATAGAATGTAACTTTGATTTTAAAATAGTTTAGCCGTTGTTTTTACAAAGTTTGCGTGGTGATCACTCTTGGGGAATGTTATTCAGGGGTTTATCTACAATAAATATTACTTATTTCTTTCTAGATGAAAATGATGTTATAATTCTCATCAAGAGTTGTACTTAAATATGTAAGTTTGAATTGTTCTTCAGTTTTATTTTTTGTTAAATCAGGTAGACGTATGTGTCGTCTTTGGTACAGTGCCATTTCCCATTGTCCACATCTTCCTTTCTTCTCCCTAAAAGGGATCCCTTAAAGAATGTATAAGCATGGCTAAATTTATTTATTGCAGGTTCTGCACTGACCCATAGACCTAACATTTGAGGCATACTTCAGCAGGATTTTGTAGGATCTATTTTCTTTTCCCTGCCTAGAAAAATCTTTTTGAACTGTTTTTTTTTTGTTGTTGTTTTTTATTGTTTTGATACAAGTACTCCTTACATGGAAAAAATAAATATAGAAGGTGTTTTAAAATCAGTATTTTCATATTTCTTCAAAAACTCTCTTTTAGAAAGTGCTCTTAGATTATTTCAGATACCAAGTTGTTTATCTGCCATGAGCGTTTTCAATAGGAATGCTGTTGTTGAAACATTGTTTATCCAGCCCATTTTCGAGCCAGTAGCAGAAGGTTGTGCTGTTCTCCCTAGTGTCCTGTCTTAGGCTAAATAATTCATTGCCTCAGCCTTCCCCCACAAGTGACATGTCTTGCTGGGGTGGATGTGTATGTTCTAGGTGCAACCATCAAAGTGTTTGGGACAGAACTGCGCTTGCAACCTTCCTCATCTCCCATCTATGTCCATTTTTCCCAGCAGAAAAGATTTCCTAGTTGGAAGTGCCTAATGGGTGAGGCACAGCAAGTCTCCAAATGTTATTTCTTTTAGGGTTGGAGGTTAGGTAAATGTCACTGTCACTGAGAAAAGGAGAAAGGAAGTGCCTCTTTCACCTGATTTGATAGGAAGAGATCAGTTTTTAGCTGGATTCACTTCTTGTAAAATGTCAGGCAATATTTGATCTTCATGAAAAATTGTTGTGTAAGGTTTTTCTTTCTTCTTACAAATAAGCATATATGATAAGTGCAAGGTCCTGCACCTGGGTCGTGGCAATCCCAGGCACAAATACAGGTTGGGCAGAGAATGGATTGAGAGTAGCCCTGAGGAGGACTTGGGAGTGATGGCGGATGAGAAGCCCAACATGAGCTGGCAATGTGCCCTTGCAGCCCAGAAGGCCAACCGCATCCTGGGCTGCATCAAGAGGAGCGTGGCCAGCAGGTCGAGGGAGGTGATTCTGCCCCTTTACTCTGCCCTGGTGAGACCCCACCTGGAGTACTGTGTCCAGTTCTGGAGTCCCCAACATAAGAAGGACATGGACCACTTGCAGAAGGTCCAGAGGAGGGCCACAAAGATGATCAGAGGGCTGGAGCACCTCTCCTCTGAGGACAGGCTGAGAGAGTTGGAGCTGTTCAGCCTGGAGAAGAGGAGGCTCCGGGGAGACCTGATAGCAGTCTTCCAGTACCTCAAGGGGGCCTACAGGAAAGATGGGGAGAGGCTGTTCAGTAGGGCCTGTTGTGATAGGACGAGGCGTAATGGTTTTAAAATAGAGGGAGGTAGATTCAGATTGGATATTAGGAAAAATTTTTTCACAATGCGAGTTGTAGAACACTGGAACAGGTTGCCCAGAGAGGTGGTGGATGCCCCATCCCTGGAAACGTTCAGGACCAGGTTGGACGGGGCTCTGAGCAACCTGATCTGGTTGGGGATGTCCCTGTTCCTTGCAGGGGGGTTGGACTAGATGACCTTTGAAGGTCCCTTCCAACTCTAACCATTCTATGATTCTGTGATTCTATAAATACTGTGAGAATATGGGTGGTTTTCGTTCTGCGGATTTTTGTTGGAATTATTTTTTTGTGGTGAGCATGAGTCTTTTGAGCTATATTTTGCTTCTAAAGTATCATCTTGAAAGCATATGTTCAGTAAGCTGCTCGTGCTGTTTGTGTGTTGAGTCTTGTGCTGAAAGAAGAATGGCATCAAGCTGATACCTCCAGAGACTTTCAATGACAAACATGCCTGCAGCACTCAGAACAAGTGATTGCTTCTAAGTCATTGTGTCAAAGACTCTTTTCCCTGGATCAGACTAGAGCAGCTTAATGTGAAACTAAATTGCTATAGCAGTCATGGAAATACTGAGAGCACATGGACTTCTGGGGCAAGAGTACACGGACACGAACTTTCTCTTCCTGTAGGGTAGTTAGATATTGCAGAGACATTTGAGAGAGCTTGTTTTATAATCAGTTGTTAATGAAGAGCCAAGGTGGAGAAATGTATTCAAAGCTGAATTTGTCCTTCAGAGCAGGAGCAGTGGTAGCTTGCATGCTGCTGTTGCCATGTGCTGCCACCGCAACTAGAATGACAGAGGGAAGCGTTAAAAGCAAGTTCTTCAAACTGCATAGTCCGGGTGGAAAAGACTTCTGAGTTCCGGCATAGTTGAGAGATTGAGACCCTTCCAGGTGGTCTTTGGGGAAACATGTCCAACAGGTTTGAGAAGAGGAAAGCACTTGGTCTGTCTTAACTGAGGGAAGAGAAGGGACAGGGGAGTAACATCTACAGGCCAATTCAACTTTACAGCTGTTTGAAAAATGCAAAGCTCATAACAGATGGGTATTGTAACTGTGGGATGTTTTCTGTCCTGCAGGCACGCATATCATTCTGTTTCAACACCTCCTGTTTGCCCTCAGAAAAACATAGCTGATGTGAAACTCCACACAGGACCCATGTCCATACAAAACTCCGATGCGGTCATTATCCACCCTGGTGCTATGCTTGCGATGCTGGATCTTCTGGCCTCTGTTGGATCAACTACACACCCAGAGGTAGGGGGAAAAGTGCTGTCTCAAACTTTGAGAGTGTCTGGGAAAAAGGGTGGCTATGGGAAATGGGAAAACTGATTATGTTATCTCATTTCATGCTGAGAAGCCAATAGACTGCACAGACTAATTGATTTGAATAACTGTGGTGGCATAGAGGTCTGATACAAAATGTTTCATTTCACAGGCTTTGTTTTGTTCCTCTCCTTCAAACTCCTGGCAAAACTGCAAATTTAAAGAAATGTCTGGAGTGGCCATGAGATAAATTCCCAAGCTTTGTGATGAATCCTTGTTTTCCCTGATTTATCAGGCATTAACATGTAATACGAGGAGGGCATGGGATTGGGCGTTATAGCTTGGTGTATACCTGCTGTTTGAAATACCTGAAATATGTTGTAGTTCCAGAATTGTGCTGCCTACTTTTTACAATTCCCAAACAGAAACCTCTACTGGTAGTTTGTATATAAAGGATTTGTTGGATATTTATTGAAGTTGCTGAAGTATTTTTTTTTTTTGTTTGAGATGTCTTCCCTGAAGAACACTGGGATTTTGTTGGGTTTTTTTTTTTTAAAAAAAAGTTTTGAAAGCTTACATGAATTACTAGATTTGATTCCTCTTTCTTTTCTTCCACTGGTGATAAGTGTGGCAACTTGCTGTCTTCAGGGCATTAATTTGGCAGTCATGGTGCAAATATCTTAAATTTTGTATGGATGATGACGTTAAGTTACCAGGAATAGCTTAGCAGTCACAAAAATAAAAGTTCTTAGTATACTCTAAGCACAGAGAACTTATAAACTGGCTCACTTCTGCTGGTAAAAAGGAGAGGTTAGTTTAACCATCCGTACTTGAATTGTTTCAGTTTATAATGGTCATGGTAATCCTTCATATTACTTATTATCCTTTTTCATAAAGAGATGGAAGTATCTCTTCACCCACACATGCACACACACCCCCACACGCATATATTTAAGTATAGGACATTTTGTGTGTTTGTTGCTAATGGTAGTTTCCTTTTCATTATTACCCATAAGGGCTTCCTTTTGTTTGCCTTCCCAGTTTGCATCTTCTCAAGTTGCATGCTCTTCTTTTTTTCAGCATGCACTGGATCTCCAGCTGGCAGTGGCCAATATCCTGCAATCTCTAGTGCACACAGAGAGAAACCAGCAAGTCATGTGTGAAGCTGGGCTCCATGCACGACTTCTACAAAGATGCAGCGCTGCTTTGGCTGATGAGGACCACTCGTTGCATCCGCCACTCCAAAGGATGTTTGAAAGGCTTGCCTCCCAGGCGCTGCAGCCGATGGTGTTGAGGTCAGGAAGAGAGCATTGAAGTCTGGTTGAGCTGAGCCCTGCTGCCTGCGCTGTCGCTGGCTGTAAATCGCTCAGATTGGTAGAGAGCACAAGTGATCTTGTGTGGTAGTGATTGCACAGGATTCCATTTTATTTCTCATCAAGTAGACTGTCTTGCTTCTGTTAATCAGCGTGTAACCCCAGAGATGTTGGGAGTTGGAGGGCAGCAGAGGAAGGAGAAGTGTAGAGTGAAGAAATCTGTTTTTTCTTTTTCATAGAGGTTGTACTGAAGTTAAATGCTTGCTTTCTTCCTGCAAATCTTGAGAGGCTATCAAAAATGCCATTCTTGCCTAAGTCCTCAGCAAGAGGAAATGCGGTGGTTTTAAAAGCAACCTGCCATAGAAGAGGATGGATTCCTAGAGATTTCTGTGCAAAGTTAAATACCTCAGATTGGAAAAGATTCAGGCCAGCAGTTTTATTTAGCACTTCAGTTTGTGTGAAGGAAATGCAGCTTTGAAAAATTGATCTTTCTGCATATTAATGCAAGTAGGTTTGTACATCTATGCTAGTACTAGAAAAGCAAGCTTGAAAAGTTTGAGCATGTTTTGAACCATTTGTTAAATACTTATGCAGTTGTATGATGCTTTGGATTGCTTGATAGGTTCTGGGGAGACCTTCTTGTGGCCTTTCAATATGAAAAGCGGGCTTATAAGAACAACAGAGAGAGACTTTTTACCAGGCCTCTAGTGACAGGATCAAGGGCAAAGATTTTGAATTGAAAGAGGGTGGATTTAGAGTGGACATAAGGAAGACAGTTTTTACAGTGAGGATGGTGAGATACTGGAAGAGGTTGCCCAGAGAAGCTGTGGATTCCCCATTATTGGAAGCGTTCAGATTCAAGTTGGATGGGGCTTTGAGCAACATGGTATAGTGAAAGATGTCCCAACTCACAGCAGAGGGGTTGAACTGGATGATTTTTAAAGGTCCCTTCCAACCTAAACCATCCTGGGATTCTGTGATCTGAGCTGGAATAAGGAACTTAATTGTTTTATCTCCTATGGATCTGTGACCTGCAGCCAGGACAGCTGGTCGGTTCACTTCAGTGGCACGTAGTCATGTGAGAAATGATTCTGCAAGGAGCATGCTTGCTGGTAGTCGTATCATAGCTACTGATAGCCTAGGTAGCTGTAGACACAGATACAGATACTGTAGTTATCTATAGATGAGATATTGGTGGCTGTGACGCTATTCTCCAGCCAAATAGAGCACATGGATAAACAAAACTGAGGTCGCTTGCTTCAGCTTGTGGTCTGCCTTTCCAGAGGAGTTCAGCTTCCTGAATGTGCATCAGTGAGCATCCTGATGTTCTCCTACAAGATGCAGCACCTCCTGCCAAGTCTTTGGAATTAAGAGAAGGGAATTGGGAGCTTTGTCAAAATTGTTTGATTAGTCAAAATAATGTGAGCTTTTGAGAGTGTGTGTTAAAACCTTTAAATACTTTCAAATGGATCAAATGTGTTTCTTGTAATTATGCATTAGGTTATGTATTATCTAAGTCAAAAGTTATGTTTATTACAAGTAATTACTGTCTTTTTAAACATGGTATCAGTTTTGGTGCCATTCTAGGCAATTAAATAGACAAAATGTTTTGTAATTTTTTTTATTCTCTCTCTTAGGGAATTTCTACGGTTGGGAAATCCTTTGAATTGCGGAGCTTGGGACAAAAAGCTGTTGAAACAGTACCGAGTGCATAAACCCAGTTCACTGAGTTTTGAACCAGAAATGAGAAGTAGGTGCTGAAGTGCTAGAAATTTGCATCCTGCAAAGTAAAGAATGCTTCACTGACATCCCCCAATTGCATACTAATGTAAAATTTGTAGATAAGCACACAGAAAAACCTAACTTCACCCCAGCTTTGTATGAACGTGAAATCAGTCTGATTGGAAAAGGTTCTAAAAGCAGAGGGAATGTAGTATTTGTATTTAATATATATCGAGTGAGGTAATTATATTTTTTTATTTTAGGAGCAGTAACTATTAAATATGATAGTATTTTGCTTTTAACTCTTGAGTAGATCCTGAGTTTGTAGTTACTTAAGAGTAAAAGGAAAAATATTTTTCTCAGATACTTTCACATGCACATTACATGTCATTAAATCTATGCAGTGTGTCTCATGGATTCAGTAAGATGTTAGATAAAATAATTAAAATTCCTATGCTTAAGCGTGATTCCATTAATTTCAGCTAGACTTAAGAACCTGGATCATCATTAACATCACTAGTAGAGAGAAAGAATTAGAAAGAATTAAAAAGAAAATTTTAAAAAGTGCAATTTCCCTAATCTGGCAAAATATCGATCTAATAATAGTTTCTTTTATAAAGAGGTAGAATTTTGAGTTGGAACACCCACTCAATTATTTAAAGTTCAGCAGTCCACTTTTAACCATTCAGTAATTTTTCATGGTAAATGTCTACTCGTTGCTTGCTTTCATTGTGTTTATGTTCCTAGTATATTAAAATGGAAATCTTTACTAGTATGTGGTAAGCATGCGTTGAATTACGAGTGCAGAGTAACTTAAAAATTTTCAAGAACAAGGATAGACTTCCATCATCTTTAAATAAAAAAATAAAAAAATATGGAGGGAGTAGGAAGGGACACCATGACAACTCAGTTTCAGTTTTAGTCTTGGTTTTAATACTATAGGAAGGCATTCACAATGTATTTCGATAGGATGTTCACTAGATATTCCTAGATTACAGATAGACATACATAGACATATGCAGTGGAAATTTTCATTATACCTTTGTGTGGTATGTTGTCATGGAAGTTCATCCATCTGATACAATACTTCATATTCTATCAGCAATTACACATCAGCTCTGATTATCATACTGGAAAGTTGCATCTGTTTTCCAGACATTTAATGAATCAATCTGATAAATTGCACTGAATATCTGTAACTGATAGATTCCTCCAGCTAATCTGAACCTCTCTTCCATGTGCACTCTTGCTTATTATTATCCATGAGTTGTAGATCTTGGGAATAGCTGTTTGTGTAGTGTAGGAGAGCCTCAGTAAATGGTAATACAAGAAATTATTGATAAGTTTCCAAAGCATGTGATATTTATTCCTAGGTGTCAACTCAGTTGTTGCATGGCCAGTTGTAACACATAGTTAAAATGTCTGAATTATTTAAAAGGAACTAGAAAGTATCCTGGATGGTACTGAATTACAAGCATAGAAAAATGAAATAAATAAATCATGTTTATGTCATCAGGTTCAATACATTTAAATAAGAGGAGAGAAGGAGAGATTCAACTTATCTCTCAGCCAGTGCTTTATTTATTTATTTATTTTTAATAGGGTATTGTCACAGGGGGAAATAAGCAATGCAAACTGAAAATGTGAGTCTGAGAAGTTTTTAACCTAGGAAAGCGAAGGCAAAGATAGGTTCTGAATACTGCAAGTTATGTTAAATTTCCTAAACTAAGCTTAATGAGCCTTTCTGCTTATTGAGAGCTCTGAGACTTTTAGCTCAGAGTTATTGCATCTGAAAAACGTGAAGCAGAGTTTTTCCTGCCTGTTAAGTGAGGTAGCAGAAATGCACCTGAAACAAAGCCTCTGCGAAAGGGACACGTTCCCAATGTTAGGTGGCGGGATGGCCTCTTGGCTCAGTTGTTTTGCTTTATAGCAGACTTTCCGTAATACCTTGCACAAGATGCTCATCTCTCTGATTCAGTTGAACGTTTTTAAAATGAGAACAATAATTCCCAACTCTTAATCTTCTAACTGAGAGGCTGAACTAATTGACCATGATTGACAATTTAGCTATTGCATTGGCAGCAGTACTTGAAAAGTCCAAATAAATAGCCTGATAATGCCTCCCTCTTGCAATGCTGTGTTGTTTCTTGGCTTCTACTGTAGATAGCATGGTTACCTCAATGGAAGGTCTGGGTTCTGACAGCGTCTTCAGTTTGCATGAAGACAGCCACTATCGGATAAGCAAGAGCCTGCTCAAGCCAGCAGAAGGGAGCACAGTACCCCTGACGAGAGTGAAGTGTTTGGTCTCCATGACAACCCCACATGATATCAGGCTTCACGGATCATCAGTTACACCAGCATTCGTTGAGTTTGACACGTCTCTTGAAGGGTTCGGGTAAGGTCCTACGGTACTTTAAAATAGCATGGGGCACAGTGCAATTTCTTCTTACTTTCTTCTTTCAGATAAATACCTGTAATTTTAATGGACTGTTTGCAAACCAGAAATAAATTAATTCTTTAAAGAAAAGAAAAGAACGCTTCAAGCCACATACATTTCTACTCTGTCATTGATGACTCCAAACCAATGCTTGCTTGCCATATGTGAAAGTAGAAGTCAATGTGTTGGTAGTAACCTCTCAGTTCTGGTTTTCATGTGCCTTTTAAGAACGAAGGCTAGCATACTCTTGCAGAACCTCATTAGTTGCTAGGGTTTATGTGCAACATTTGGATGGCCCAAATGCTTGGAAACCCACTTAAAATTGCCAAAGAACTTGGAAATGAGGAAGTGGGCAAAGCGAATGTACAAGTGAAACAAAGAAGGAAGCTATGTTGAGTCCAAGTAACTGGAAAAAGCTGATTATTAACTGGAGGTGTAGCCTGAATAGAACACTTAACTAATTTTGTCTTTGAGCACCCAGCATCACCTTAATTTACTGTTGTTTTTTTTTTCTCTCTGTAATTAAACACCTGCTGAGTGATGCACTTTGAGGATCACGTGATATGATTTAACTTGACCGTTCAGAAGATGAAAACATGACATCATTCTCAGCATCTGTTTAAGGAAAATGTCTTTTTGATTATAAAAATGGAATAGAAAAACCTCAAAACACTCATTTTGTCCTCTGCTATAAAAATTCAGACCAGTAGTGTAAGGAACTGCCTGTAAACTGGTCCACAGATGGAGGCTCACAAATAGACTGAAAGCCAGTATCTCAGAGAGGGCAGTGTTGTGAGGTACTTGCAAGTCAGATAATTGTGAGTGGCACCTCGAATGATTAGTAGTTCATAATTTCCCAGAAGCTTGGTTAAAAGCTCAAAAACCTTGACTAGAAGCTTTCTTAAAAGGATTTTTTTTTTTTAGTGACATGAATCGCCAAAAATTACAACTGCTGTGAAGCCCAAAAGAGTGACAAATTCTTGTATGAGATGAGTAGCTCCTCCATTGGTGGTGGGTGGATCTGTTGTCCCTGGCTGTACCGCAACTTCACAAAAGCAGAAACAGCTCCACCTGACAGAATCATTCATCTTATATCTTTCTTTCCAGACCTAAAATTTATACTACTGCGTTTCTTAAATCTATTTCTGCTCTGATGTGGTCTTCGATAGAGCCACTTGCATCTTAGTGCACTTGTTCCAGTTTATTTGGGATGACTGGTCTGAGAACACAGTCCAGCCTGGGTATTTGGGAGCTCTGCTGCTCTGCATTCTCTTTTCAGCTTTGCAAAGCAAGGATGCAGTGCCCATTTTGCATCTAGCCTTCATATCCAGTATAGTCAGGGATTCTTTGAAATCAAGTGGTGCTTAAAGCTCTGTTCTACATCCTTCATCAGAGAAAAGAAAATGTTTTGAACTTAAGAAGAACTTGAAATAGGCTAGCAAGATGAATGTGCTGCAACTGAGGTTGCTCCAGGAGACTTGTAGATACTGGTAATGTGACTGAAAGTAATCCCCATCATGCAGCTATGACTTCTTGTAGTTTCAACAAGTCACCCAAGAAGGCTGTTGTAATCAATTAAAAAAAAAATCTAAAACCTTTTTGGTCTGTTTTAAAGTGCTAGAGTATTTCATGAACTCAACAGTTGGCATACCCTTCCAAATTATCTGCTTAGAGAGAACATGCTTGTAACACCATTGACCATGGGGGATTTGCCCAGAGAAGAACATTTTCAAGAGGGAGGAAGAAGTATATAATTAGAACTGTAATCAAAAGGGAGATAGTAGGGAACCAGAACTGTGGACCGCTGTTGCTTTCAAGATGGATGTTCGAGTTAACTCTTTAAAGCTTATGTGAGAACAAAATAACTCCTAACTCTGTCAGGCAACTCAGCTACAGTACAGTGGAACTAGCCTGCTGAAGTCTAAGTGTCAACAAAATGGTGATTCTTCAGTAAGCGGAAGAGCCATCATTTTGCCTTCACTAGGACAATCTATACAAACTGGAAGCTCAACTCCTGTGGGGATTCTCTCCACTTTGGATGGGCTGGTCACTGAAACCATCTGGGTATGAAACATCTTTTAGTACCTAAGGGAGGCACTCCTTGTATCTGTTTTCATTGTGTCCACAGCATCAATGGCTCCTGTAAGGACCAAACGTAGCTAATTTGGTGAAATACGATGTTACTGTGAGAGTGTACATACTTCAAATAAGAACATCATAGTATGCAATTACGAGATCATTTGACTGTTTAGCTAATCCAGTCTCTTTGAGAGTCAAGAACATCTCAAAGGCTGCAATGAGTTATCGTTGCCCACAAGGGAACATCTTATGCTGTGAAGCTGCGTTGACCTAAGTCTCTGCGTCTGTGCACCAAAGACATACGCTGCTAAAGCTCTTTGCACTGGAGATAATTTAGCCTCACAAGGAGAAATCTTGAGGATTCATTTCTACTTTTCATGAATATGTACAGTCAAGGAGAGTGATGGTGTGCTTATGGTATATTTTCCTAGGCTATATTTTGTTTGTATTGAACTCCAGTTATATTGACTTTCATAACCTCTAGTGTGTTACTGGTCTTCTGTTTAACAGCTGCCTGTTCTTGCCAAGTTTGGCTCCCCATAATGCACCTACAAATAATGCTGTTACAACAGGACTTATTGATGGTGCGGTTGTCAGTGGAATTGGCACTGGTAAGTACCTGAGTATGACTGTTAGCAGTGTTTTGTATCTGATGTTTGGTTCTTTTACATCTCTTCATTAAGTGATAGCATGGTGTTGGACATTGTACAGCCATAACTGAGAACTTGTTGGGGTTTTTTTTTTTGTGTATGTGTGTTCCTGTTGCTTTTTGCCCCCAAGTAAATGAAAAGCAATATAAAATACGTATGTGTAATTGCTTTAAAGTGCAGGGCTTTCAGCAGACAGTTAAGTTGTAATCAAGGGAAGCATATGAATAATGAACCTGGATGCATTAAGAACAAGTTGAGGTAGTAGTGTGAAGAGCATAGGAAACGTGGAATGAATTGTAATGCTGTACTTGTGGCTTTGTTCTGCTGAATTCTTGACTGAATTTATTACCAGTGTAGTTACACACATATCACAAAAATTCCATCTAAATTATTTTCTATCCCTTATACTTGTTCACTCTAGGCTGTTCACCCTACAGGAACCTGGTGTCCTGTGGGGCTAATTGAACATGATCACTTAGTTAAAAGAAATTGTTAAGTCTAAAAACTAAGTTGAAGATTTACTGCAGTAAAACAGAATTAGTGTTAGACACTACTCGAAGTCTATGAGGTCTTTGTTGTTCTGTGGGAGCACCCCAGGAGATTAAATGGAGTCAGATGTATGTGGTGGAGAGATCTTCAACCAAGGTTTCTTCAGCGAGTCACACATATTGAAGAAGCATCTCATAATTATATTAGCAATTTTTGAGGGCCTGATCCACTTCCACTTTTTTTTTTGTCTAGGGAACTGAAACTGAGTTGTTCTGAAAAGCACAGCTTTAGAGTTGATTTTTGTTTTTAGAAAAGGAAGGAATAGTGTGAAATTGTTTCTTTACTTTGTTTTGAAAAAAAAAATCCCTCTGAGCTAGATTTATGTGGCTATTTCTCCAAGCCTGAGTCAGAAATGAAAGAAGTAGCACTGAAGTCCATGAAATAAAAGTTTGAGAAAACACAGCTGGTATCAGTTAAGCTGAGATGAAAAAAGAAACAGGAACAAGTAGGTATCCTAAGTACTAGCTACTCCAGCTATGTAACAGGCTTTCATTTTTGTTTTTAGGTGAAAGATTTTTCCCACCACCATCTGGTTTAAGCTACTCAACTTGGTTTTGCATTGAACATTTTAGTATGCCTCCTAATAACCATCCTGTGAGACTTCTTACTGTAGTGCGGCGTGCAAACTCCTCGGAGCAGCATTATGTGTGCCTTGCTATTGTCCTCTCTGCAAAAGACCGGTCACTGATTGTTTCAACTAAAGAAGAATTGCTTCAAAATTATGGTAAGAGTTGTGTTGTGTCATCAGCTGATCATGACAATAACATGAGGATGCAACACCAAGTTTATTTTGAACGTAGTATCTAGAAGAATTGTGTGGGGTGGAACTTTAGCTGCAACTTCACCAGCTCCTAATGAGTTTTGACAGTGGAGAAATGTAAAATGTAAACATTAATGTAAAAATTAAGGGGCTTTTATCATTTCCAAAGAAGATTTGATATCTGCATTTAAATAATTTTTCTTTTGCCAAAACCCTGAGTATTATAGATTTGAAGGAGGGATTACATAATTGTTTTTGGAAGGTTTTTGCCTTTTTACTTGTATTGCATCGTTCATTTTAGTTAACATCTGCACCTCGAGAGATGATGTCTATCTTTGCTTTGAAAATGTTTGGAAATAGTAAACTAACAGATTCTGAAGGCTTTTTCAGTATGGATAGTCCCAACACTGGAGGGCTATTTGAAGGCAGTCAGTCATTCACTTCTTGGTTTAGTGCTGTAATCAGTTTTCAGAAAGAGTTTCTAGCTTCATTCAGTATCTGTGATCAAAAGTGGAATTACAAGAGGTGCAGTGAAGATGTAAGTGAAGCTGATGTGGCCAGTGAACTTGCTAGAGAGCTACTGGTGTGGTCAGGGGCTTCAGGCTTAGCCATCTCATCTCCTGCCTTGTATTCAATCAGAGCCTCAAAAAATGGTCAATTTTGACAGGCCATTTATGCACTCTGGCTGTCGAGCTGAGAGGAGCAGGGCAACCTCCTGAGTATGTTTCAGGTTTAGCTCTTTACCAGACCAACACACTAGGTTACAAGTGGTTATCAAAAATCTGTGCTTCTGTTCTTTCCTTTTGAGTAGCAGGCACTAATAAAGAATTCATACAACTGTTACTATTTTAAAAAACCCAAACAATGAAGCAAGCTGTTATAGAATATTCCTTATTTTCATGATAAGCGAACATTCACATTATTAACCGCAGTAGTTTCTCTTAGTGGAAATCAGGTTCAAAACCTAAAACTTGAGGGCTGAAGACCAATAGTTTAAGGGATGAACTAAAACTCTTAATTTACAAAGATATTGACAGTATTTTCTTTCTCAGAAGAACGGATTCTTGTAAGAGAGGATTAAATAGGTTTATCTTCATATTAATTGCTTTAGCCTGCATTGGAGCTGCAGATCATATGTTTTTAGTCTGTAAGGACCTGTTATCTAACTCTTTAAAAAGAGATTGGATTTGAAGAGGCTTTGTCAGAGATCTGAAGGTCTCTGACTCCAAAGACTGGTTTTTAATTGAACGGGATACTTTGCTTTACTGGATTTGCAGCTGGTGGTGTATTGTCAAGAGCTGAGCAGGTAAGTATCTGAAGAACTGAGATGGCAGGCCTGCCAGCGCAGGGACTGAAGCACTGACAGTCTACTGTGAGAATAAACGGGGTGGTTTAAAGATCTTTCTTGTGGGTGAGAATTGTGCTCCAAGGTTTTTGGCTGAGAAAAAGACCTTGAGATTATTTTTGTATCTGAAAGTTAGTTCCAAGTATTCTGCTTTTATCATTTTCCTTGAGCTGTTTCTAAAGAAATGAATGCTCTCCCTGTGCAGGTGGCAGTTGACATAAGAGGATTAGTATTATCTTTTCCTTCAATGTGAACGAATGAAGAGAGATCTGAAAAGCTCCTGTTTTCTGTTGAATTATTCCCTGGTGGAAACTTTTGGATCTTTGTCTGGTTTTTGGGCAGGTGGGGTGGAGGGGAGTGAAGAAAGACCTGGGAAATGCTGAAGAGTATAGGTGTGTGAATTGGGGATGGATGGTCAACAGCTTGTGGTTTGCAGCCCCTGTGGAGAGGCTGGGAGGGAGTTCTGGCTGCACATCTGGAAGGCAGGCATCCATCTCTGACTCCTCTCACCATTGGTGCGAGGGTGGCCCATGGAGCCGTGGGTGCAACTCGCCTCACCCCACAGCAGCTGGTGGTCGTGTCAGGTCAGCAGCCTTATGACCCAGGCACCATTGCTGGTAAGGTGAAGGGTGACTTGCTGGAGTTACAGTACTAAAATAGAATGGACTAGACGTCGTGAAGTCTTTGTTTTGACTTGGGCAGAAATGTCTCAGCCCTGAGCTACACTTTCAGTAGAAACACTTCAGAATATTAATTTTCCTTAGAACTGCAAAAAGGGAAGAAGAGAAGCCACAGTGCTGAGGCTTGAGTTGAGTGCCCCCAGTCTGTGCTCGATGCGTGTCTCTCTAGCTAGACACCGTATTTGTGGCTTTCATGAAGGAAAAAGGTCTCAGGCTTTCAACCTCAATTTTAACTTCACTTATACTTTGCAATTTAGCATGATTCTGATGCAGCCATTTTGAAAGGCAGTCCTTTTACTTGTATCTTCTTTTGTGTGTGACCTAATTGTTTAAGCAAGATAGTGGCGAACATACATTGAGTGTCTGTGGTCAGGTGTTGGAAGGGGCAAGCGGGGGGCTTCTGTAGGAAGAGACCATGGCTGCCCTGGGCCTGGATATGGCCAGTTCTGGGTGGCTCTGCAACAGACCCCTTACAGGGCACAGCTGAGCCCTGCAGCCAGACTGGTGGCACCTCTGGGAAAATACATGAAAGAGGGCGAAACGCTGCATGGAGTGAGGAGTAAGTTAAATGTGAGAGAAAGTGCCCTGGGACACCAAGGTGAGAGCAGAAGGAGGGGAGGGGGTGTTCCAGGCGCTGGAGCAGAGATTCCCTGTGGCCCATGGAGAAGACCACAGCGGAGCAGGAAGAAGTGTGAGGAGAAAGTCCAGGAAGTACGGATATCTTTCTCTCTACAGTATGAGAAAAGTGAAAAATAGCTCTGTAAGTTTGCAGAGACATCTGTTGTATCTTGCTGACTACTGCTGTAAAAACTTTTTCAGAAAAACAACAAAATTCTTTCTGTGGCTTGCATAGTGGGATGAGAAAGTTAGTAAAACTTGAGCAAACTAGTCATTCCAGCTGAGATTTCAAACAGAGGATAGAAGAGGCGAAGTAAAATGTAATTGTCAAAAGTCTTAGAGAGTAATTAAGGCAAAGGAAGAAGACACACATTGTTAATACTACCAAAACTATGCTGGTTTGTTAATAAGCAAGTATGTAATGACATTCAGCCTGTCAAATTGTGACAATTTGATCTGAGCACTTTCTCAAAAATTCTGATTTCTTTCTTTCAGTTCTTGTATTTGAAAGTCTAAAGTCATATGTTGTTAATCATATTACTTTTTTCTTATCTTGTTATTTGTATTTTTGGTCACATTATGAACTATATATTTTCTAAAATTTTGGCTTTAATGTATTGCTGTAGATTGTTTTGCTTAAAATTTAATGACATAAGCTTAAAAGAGACGAAAAACATTTCTACTTTCCCTTCAGTTGATGACTTCAGCGAGGAATCGTCATTTTATGAAATTCTTCCTTGTTGTGCCCGTTTTCGCTGTGGTGACCTCATTGTGGAAGGCCAGTGGCATCATCTAGTTCTGGTTATGAGTAAAGGCATGCTAAAGAACAGCACAGCTGCGCTTTACCTTGATGGACAGCTTGTTAACACCGTTAAGGTAAAACAGATCTTTAAGACCTCATTTTTACTGGTTGGAGTGATTTTTCTCTCTCTTCTGCATACATATATGTAAAAAAACCACACACACAAAAACAACAACAACAACAAAACTATACAAAAACCCCCCAAACAAACCAAACCCCAAAACTAAACTCAAAATGAGGATCCTTGCAAAACGGAGCCTTTGCTCACTACACAGCTGAGACCCAGCCCTAGTCCTGTTAAGAGGAGTTGATGAATACTTTCTCAGGCATGAGTGGTAGTAATGCTAAAGTAAAGTGGATACATTGTCTTGAACGTGAGGCAAGTGTGGCACGGCTAAGCTGACTAGGTTAATTAGAAGAATGATAAAAAGTTGAAGACGACTTATCCCAGGACCATGTAGCAGATCTAACTTTGAATTGTAGGGAGATTACAGAGTAAGACAGTTTTTCAAATGTAGCTACATTTTTCCTTTCTCAGCCCTCTTGCCACCCAAGAAATACCATCCCTGTGTCAGTGAGAGCCACTGAGATGTCCAGCGTTGTAATTAGTTGGTTGTAGATGAAACACATTTAGTCGTAAAGGTCAGTATTTTGTTGTTAGGTGGAAGAAACTAGGAGGCCAAAAGCAGAGAGCAGTGAAGAGCAGTGTGAGACCTGTCCACTGGGCACAAAGTATTCCTGACCTGCAACTGGTAAAGAACATTTGGCACCTGGCACACGTGGGCCTGAAGGGAGTAAACTAATCCCAGCGTGGGGTGTAAATTAGCTAATATTACTGTACTGCTATAGGTAAAACAATATTTTTACTTTCAAAGTTTACCTTTCTGTATTCCTTTTGCAGAAATAAGACTATAGTAACTTTACTTGTTCTGCTAATAGCTGTGATGAGTATGTATCTGACCATAGCTACTACATTCAATATCTAGTAATAGAATTTTTACAAGGTAGATAGAAATTGCCTGTGAGATTGTTACTGCCATTATCTGTAGGCCAGCATTTTCTTGCCATCTGAAAATCTTACCAAATTGAGTTACTCACGTTTGCACTTTAGCTTGAAACAGTATAATTACCAAAGACCTGTTTTCACCAGCTGAAGAAAAAGGAGAAAGAACGCAAGCTTATGAAATTATCTTACTGCTTTTGCAAAAAATGACTGTCATAAAGCACCTTGTTTTAGAAGCAAGATACACCCTTGTTCTTTAGCATTTTTAAGCACAGAACTCACATGTTCTCATCCTGTGTTTCCATACACACCTTCATCTTTTGAAAGCCACTTAACTTCTGATCTTTGCCGTTACCTTCTCGTTAATGTTCTTCACTGACTTGCTGTATGGTATCAGAATACCAAGTGTTACATAGCAATCATTTGGTAGGTTCCCTGGTTTGCAAATCACTTTCCCAAATTTCTAATCTGTCTACTTTCTTTTCACGATACCTGTGCTATCTCAATACCTTCACTGTGTTTTTCTCTCTTTACAGCTTCACTACATCCATAGTAGCCCTAGTGGGTCTGGTTCTGCCAATCCACCCGTGGTCAGCACTGTTTATGCCTATATCGGCACACCACCCGCACAGCGCCAGCTCTCTTCGTTGGTGTGGCGTTTGGGCCCTACACATTTTCTGGAGGAAGTTTTGCCTGCCCTGGGTGTTAGCACCATTTATGAGCTGGGACCAAATTATGTCGGAAGCTTTCAAGCTGTATACGTACCATGTAAGTACAATTCAAATGGCAGCCAGTAGCTTGGCCTAGATGTAGTGGAATCTTTTGTATGCATATTGACAGAAGAGGTGAGAAAGGAGAGTATGCCGTAGCAGAGAGGAAAAGCTTGCTGTTCATAGGAAGAAGATGAGAGGCTGCTATTGAAGAGGATGATAGAAATCCAAATTACTGTTTTAGCATACTTCTGGTAGTTCTTGTACTGAGATATGATAGAAGTGCTTGTATTCCTAACTTCAGTTTTAAACCAGTTAAAAGTGCTTAAAGTTGTCATTATTCATACACTATATTATATTTATCTGTAGAAAGTGAAATTGGAAAGGCATTTTAACTTGTCAGTTTCTAGTGATAGCACTCATTTGCAAATCTGCAATGTGTTCTGTACTTTAAACACAGCTGTCTTGAAATGTCGTTGTTTCTAGGGCCTAAATAGGTCAACTGAGAAAAAAATCAAACTGGGAGGGATTGTGGTGCAGCAGATAGTCTTTAAACATTTGTTGCAAACAAATATGGGCAATTCAGTCCCATTTTTTAAGTGTTTGTGTTTGAAGTTGAGGGGAGTGCCACACAAAAAGAGGTGAATAACCTTGTTAGAAATACGTTTTTAACTATTCAGACAACAGATTCTTCATTAGTTCTGGTAAGATGAACTGTCACTAGCGAGATTTTCCTGTTCTGTAGAGTTCCCTGTCTTTCTGGGCAGTTAGAGTACCCCTTTGCTAACATCAGTATTACATCAGAAGATGCTCATTGCTTTACTTGGCTATCACAGGGCTTTTCAGTGAAACATAAATAAAAATGGGGAACGTATCAAGTAGTCTTTTCCTTACATTGTCTTTCCTCATGAGGACCATAATGGTTTCCAGCTCTTCTGGAGAGAAACTGTCACCATCTCAAGGAAGCAGGCAGTGAGTGATGAAAGTGGCAGGAAAACAAAAGTACATAGAGAGTGCACAAAGTCTGACTTTTCACGGTGAAAGCTTGCCCTAGAGTGGCACACATCCTCCAAATGTAGATGATATTCAGACTGTGAAAGAACAAAGTACCATGAAAGAGAAGGTAGCTTTCCTTGCCCATCTTGAGTGAAAAACTTTAGGGAATTAAATTTTGTCATCTACAAATCTGTGTCACATACTTGCTTTTTTGGCAACTAGACAAACCTGGGAAGCAACTCTGGATTTGGGTATCTGCTAGTCAATTATAATTTCTCCTGGAAGGCATTTTGACTGGCGCTGAGCGAGTACAGAATTATGCAAAGCAAATTCCATGAATGTGAATTTGTTCACTCACTTCCGAGGATTAAAGATCTTCCTGCCTTTATGCTAAGGCCACATTCACCAGGAAGCCCACAGTAACTTAAAAGAGTTCTTTCTTAGCATACTGCCTTTTTCCAGTGTGACGGTGTATTTCCCTCTTACCAGCTTTGCTCAGTTCATTGTATTTCAGGAGAGGTCTGCTCCAGAACAAAGGACATGTTTCTGTTTCGGGTTAGTTTCTGTCCATGACATGAGCACTGTGACAAATTCTAAGGAGTTTGATAGGGGGTGCAGTGTCAGGCTGTGTATCTTACCCTTTTATCTTGGCTTCTCTTTCCAAAATGCTTGTTTTTCCTTAGTGTAATGATTATTTGTGGGAATCCTGGAGACGGAAAGAGCCCTTGCAGTCTTCCACTGTTACCCTTTACAGGGAATTTGTGTCTGATTTGCAATTTGCCCATGCAATGCTTCTTTCGGAAGTTTTGTCCCTGTTTTCAGTGAGCAAGATTACCATATTCTGAGAGTTTGTCCTGTGTTTAAACAAAATGAAAAACCTGATACCCTTTAAAAGTCTTGGAAAAACACTTCGGAGAGCAGTTACTATACTAGTTCAGGAGAAGGAATTCCTTTTGTCAGTTTGCTGAAATGGAGAAGTGGTCTTAGGGCATCCGCATGAACAGAGTATCCAATGAGAACTTCATTTATTGGGAAATCAAGACTCTGAAATTCTTTCTTAAGTGAGACTTGACAGAGATGTCACCCTGGTTCAAAAAATTATATATACAGCCAGCTTCTTATTTGTTTTGGTGTTAGGCGAGAAGCCTTCATGCTTTTTTAATTCCGTTAGTGTGTTTCACTGGAGTTGCAGACACCTTTTGACCTAGAATGAAGATGCAGAAGTGAATCTCTATGCTGAGCTTTCAGGTGCTGAGTTTTGCATGCTTCCTCTGAGTGACGTAGACAGCTGTCAGTCATAGTGTTTCCAGTGCCTCCCAGCAGGCATCCACTTGTGGAGCAGTGGATACAAAATATTGGAGATATGGTTGTATATTCTCTTTGATGCCTGGGCCTTTTGGTCTTTATTCACTCTTGCATCTCTTGCACCATTCTCTGAGGTAGTTTTCCTAGCAAACCATTGTAAAAAGCCTATTGTCTCAGGCAAACACGCAGAGGTACCAAATATTTCTCTAGCTTTTGATTACTTTGTTTTTCTTCAGGTGGGAAGGGAAGTCAACAGCCCTTAGGGTGTGCACAAATTGAGTACAGGGGTAATGCTGCCTTCCAGAAGTTCAGATGAGGAAGCGCCACATCTTTTATTGCTTGACCAAGCCACAGGCTGTCAGTTGCTATTATGGGTTAATATTGTAGACCTTCTTGAAAGGAGGTATTCGCTGTGTGTTGGCATTTTATCTTAAACAGATTTATTCCACGACTTGTATGTTATCAAGCAACCCTTTGGTGCAGTGAGCAAGTATGCAAAGACAATATCAAACCTCAGCTACTTGTAAAAATCTTTCTTCTATACCTATTCTGCAATATAATTTGCTTAGTATTTTACTCTTAAAACTGAACAGAAAAGCAGTGCTGCTACTGAAACAAACTTCTGTTTTGTTTTTAAGGCAAAGATTCAAAGTCTGAAGGAATCAACCCATCTCCAGTATCTTTGGTACCGGAAGAGAAGGTCTCTTTTGGTCTCTATGCACTGTCAGTTTCTTCATTTACAGTGGCAAAGATAAGGAAAGTTTACAACAAGTTGGATAGTAAAGCTATTGCCAAACAGGTACGTTGGGAGATGAGTTGGTTACTATGTACTACTTGTTTGTTCCTTTCTTTTAACTTCTTTCAAGGCAATTTGCTCAGTGCAACCAGGAACAATAATGTACTTGTTAGAAGAGTTGCCCATAATCACTTTGGTTTTTTTTTTTAAAAAAAAAAAAAAAAATTAAATGGAGCGAGATGGTACTCCTAGATTTTATTTACGTTCTTGAAATTACTAGTAGCTATGTATCTTAGCACCTTTTGGAGGTATTTTGGCTTTTTAATATGGATGGCAGTTGTAATCCTGTTGAAAAATAGTTAAGATTATATTGTTGAACAATATTTCTACTGTTGCAGATGAACAAAGCTGATAGCTTAGTCCTCTGACTGTGATTCAGATTTAGAAACTAGAATATCAGTTCACATTTTTCTTCCAAGTACATTAAAGTCAGTGAATTATTTGTACAAAGGACCATTTATGAAGAAAGGCTGAGAGTGTTGGGGTTGCTCAGCCTGGAGAAGAGAAGGCTCCGGGGAGACCTTATTGTGGCCTTTCAATACATACAGGGGGCTTATAAGAGCAATGGAGAGAGAGTTTTTACCAAGGTGTGTAGTGACAGGACAAGGAGCAAGAGTTTTAAACTGAAAGATAATGAATTTAGATTGGGCATAAGGATTAAACTTTTTACGGTGAGGGTGGTGAGGCACTGGAAGAGGTTGCCCAGAGAAGCTGTGGATGCCCCATCCCTGGAAGTGTTCGAGGTCAGGCTGGATGGCGCTTTGAACAACCAGATTTAGTGAAAGGTGTTCCTGCCCACTAGAAGGGGATTAGACTAGATGATCTTTAAAGGTCCCTTTCAACCCAAGCCATTCTGTGATCCGGTGGCATTATTTTTAAAGTTAGATTGATCTTCCTTAAACTTTGAGGCTGGAGATTTCTCTTTACTTTAGAGAATATGCTAATAACCCTAGCATAGTTCTATTTTGTTATATGTTACTAATTATCATAGGAGGAAAATACATAAGTTATGTTCAGGCTTACATTTAAAAAAAAAAAAACCAACAAAAACTCTTCCCTTTAGCTCTTTCTTTTTTTCTTGTTTTGTTCAGCTGGCAATTTCTTCTCATGAAAATGCCACACCTGTGAAGCTGCTACATAACTCAGCAGGGCATTTGAATGGACCAGCGCGCTCCATTGGTGCAGCTTTAATAGGATATTTGGGTGAGTTGAGTACTTGAGAATTATTATGTTTAAACATTATTAATTACTTGTCAAAAAGAACTTTGATCTAGAAGATAAATTATGTAATTAATGAATTATTTGTAATTCATGTAATTAATGAATTAATGAATGTTAATGGCAAATGTTAAATTTGAAATGTTTATGTTTTATGAACATAGCTTTTTTGCTAACATGGGATGCTTGTTTCAGTTTATACGAGTTATTATTATGAAAATGTACTTAATTACTTTACTGTAGGTCACAAACTATTTCCGAGTGCAATATTTCCTTCACCTCCTCTTCTGAGGTGTCATAGTTCTTCTCGTTATATTATTTTCACAATTCAAGCAATGCTAGAATGGAAATTACTTGCATGTATTCACAATGATTTCCTACAAGAATTAGATTTCATTTGGTTTTAAATTACTTTCTCTGCCTATACTCAGGAGTAAGAACATTTGTCCCCAAGCCTGTTGCCACTACACTGCAGTACATTGGGGGAGCTGCTGCTATTTTGGGACTTGTAGCCATGGCATCAGATGTAGAAGGGTTGTATGCAGCTGTGAAGGCCTTGGTCTGTGTGGTAAAGAGCAACCCACTAGCCAGCAAAGAAATGGAAAGAATTAAAGGTTATCAGGTATGTAAGAAATGTCTTAAAGCAGACCAGGCTGATTGAATTTCACTGTCTTTCCTAGCAGTTCCCGTGGAAATTCCTTGTTGTGTTGTGGTAACCTGAGTTTCTGCTCTTAAGTTTATTTGAGCTCTTGGCTAATTAGCATAGATGCGTTATTTATGATGGCTTGTAAAGGAGAGAGTGGAAAGTTTTGCTGAGCAGTTGTGCTTGTTTAGCTGCTTTGCTTAAACTGAGCCTCCATTAATAGTGAGGAAGAGCACAATTATGGCACTTAGATGATTCTTTTCCTGTGTTTGTGAACCCACCCCTGCAAGCCTGGGAGCTTCTGTCTCCGTGATCTGGCAGCAAGAGGGGAGGATAGGGACACATGAAGAAAACCGCACAAGTGGAGTCCTAGAATCGTCATTCTGAGGAGGCTGCACACACTTTGTAGTTAGTGATGCTGTTTGCTTTCAAGCTGAAGACTTCTTAGGTCTCCATTGGGATGGGGAAAATACAATATTATGCAGACATATTGGTTGACTGACTTGAAAAGATCTTCATGTGACCAACTCATTTTATGTTTCTCATGAAGACTGCTTTACTGAAACAGAAAGTTCGTGTTGTGGTTTGGGTGGCGTATTTACAGACCTTTTAATGCTAGTGGCTAGTATAGTTATATCAAAACATATTATTCCAGTAGCCTGTTGCTACTTTGACCAAACAAATCTAGACAGTGTTCTCCTTACATCATAAGCAGTCCATATAACAACCTTACATTCCACTTGTATTGACTTCAGGAAATAACATGGTTTGAGAGAGATTCCCAGAAATGTTTCTTTAGTAAAGTTTCGAAGAGGATGGTGAAGCTGAACAGGCCAGTATGTTGAGAGTTTAACAAGTTTGCATCAGAAGACAAAAAATAGTGGTAGTACATCTGGCAATTTGTTCTTTCCCAAACCAGATTATAAGAAGTTAGAGCAGAAATGAGGACTGAAAGGACAACATTTGCAAGTCATGCCTAGGGCAGCAAAGGGTAGCAAGAAATAAGAAAGTCAGACTTATTTGGATTTATGCTGTCATGGCCACTTTTCTTCAGTGCCAGAATACCTCTCATTTGTGCATGCAGTACTCTAAGGGTGCTCTGTTTAAGTCTGCCAGGTTCATGGTTGCTGTCCAGGAACACAACTATCTGAGAATGTATCATGTGCTGTCTTTAACTATGACTGGCTACCAGAGAGCTGAGCAGTGTGCGTGCCTAATCCTCAGGGCATGGATGCAGTCTGCAGTGTAGAACAGATGTTTTATGAGCTGGAGGGTGTCCTGGATGTGCCCCTCATCTATTTACATGTAATGCCACTTTCAAGCTTTTTCATCAAGAGTATCAGCTATCAGACATATTTTAAGGGTCTTCTAAAAAGGGACACAGACATTTCATCTATGCTTCTTTGTGCTTAAGACAAAGTGCTCTGTGTTCATAGACTACTAATTCCTTTTCTGTTTACTTGTTCAAGTTGCTGGCAATGCTCTTAAAGAAGAAACGATCCCTTCTGAACAGCCACATACTCCATCTGACCTTTTCCTTGGTGGGAACTGTCGATAGCGGACACGAGACATCCATTATTCCAAATTCTGCTGCTTTCCAGGATCTTCTCTGTGATTTTGAAGTATGTAAAGCTGCACAGAAAAGTGATGATGATGCTGGATAGTGATTAAGTCAGATGCTGATAGCACACCTTAAATATTGAACAACAGCAAACTAGGTTGTTACCCTGAGAATTTAACCAGTTCATATATAGCACAGTAGAGCAGCTGAGCAGCAAGATTATTGGTAACTTTTCCTGCTGAAATGGCTTGAATCACTGTAGAAACAAAGAATGGGTCCCACAGATGTTTCTGCTTTTTGTTGTTTTGTAGTTTTCTGTTCAGCAATTTCTTTGAACTTGTGTGTTCTACTGCAGTACATGTACAGGCATGGAAGTCATACTGAAAATAACAGTAGGAGGTAAACTTTCAACATAGCACATAGGAATCACTTTATCATACATCTCTGGCAAAGTTAATAGTAAGGCAGTTAAAATTCTGCTTGTACAACCTATGAAATATTTAAGTGTTGTTGTGTTAAACTAAGGAAAGTAGAGAAGTTCAGAAGGAAATGGTAATGTAATAGAGGCTGATAAATGATGTGTAGAACTAGTCACCTAGTGTTTGCTCCTTTGGCATTATCTGTACCTGACACAGACTGAGTAAAAGTATTTTGACTCACATACACTAAAATAAATAAATAAAAATACTACTACCATTACTAATCCAGCTATAAGATCCCTTACTTGATAGCGCAAGTCCATCTTGCACAAATGGCTTTATGGAGTTATACGTTTCCTTTTTTTACATGTCTATTTGAGTATTTCAAAGCACTTGCGAAAACTTTGTTTGAAAGTTTTGTCTATGCAAAAACTCCTGCTGCTTACTATAGCTTTTATTTTAATAAAATCAACTGACTTCCTTAACTTCATTTTTTCCAAGAGCTTAAAGGTCTTTCATGCACCCAATCCCTCCCCCCTTGCCAAGATCAACAATATGTTATACTTACGGCACAAAGAAAGAGGACATGAAAAAAGGCAGACCTGAACTTCTCTTTTAAAAATTTTTTTTTAATATATTTTTTGAATTGAACCTTAGTGAGGATCTAATGCAGAGGTAATTCGTCACCCACCAAAGTTTCCTCTTTTTTTGAGGCATGATGTTAAAATTAGAAATAAGTTTGTGCCATGTCTAAATGTAAATTATTCAGTATCATGTAACTAGTTATTCTTTAACAAACACTTTTACAATAGTGCTTCCTTTGTACTGACAGAATTAAGCACAGACTTAATAGGAATTATTGCATCTGAAAGAGGTGATATTTGCGCTAGAGATCTTAAGGTAGATGAACTGTTTAGCAGAGAGGAAAGTGTGAATCACAGCCCAGCTGCTTTTACAGTGAGGCATGAATTCTGCTGAAGAATATTCTTGTCTCTTTTTTTTTTTTTTTTTTTTTTCATAAAAGCACAAGATGAGAAATTTCATCAATGATATATAGTTACTCAGATAGTAACTACTGTACAAAAGATCCAATTTCATATTGTTTTGTTCATGTCTGTCCTTTTTTTTTTTTTTTTTTTTTTTTT
>WHYT01017390.1:168488-245468 GCA_009806455.1 Tetrax tetrax | reverse complement strand
TAAAAAAAAAAAAAAAAAAAAAAAATCTCAGGCTGTCAGATATAGTACTATTAATTCTGACTGATGAAAGTTACATAAGTAATGGCAATTCATATGTACGGGAGTATTTTAAATGCTTTCAGATGAGTTCAACTCCTTGATAACTTAATTTTTCTCATCTCCCATTTCATTATAATGGAAATGGATAAAATATTACAGGGCTTGGGAGTTCTTTGCATACGAGTCGTCATGTTTTCAGTTTCTCACTTTAAGTACAATTAAAAGGTACCAGAGGCATCAGCCTGGACATCTTACCTGTTTTTGTTTTAATTATACCGGACAAAAGAAATTATTCAAGAATGAAACTGTTTATTTTATGCTTAAATGGTTACAGAACAGATTGTACAATGCCTATCTGAGTGTTCCTTATTCTCCTTCCTGGAAATAACAATGGAAAATATTATATAACTTGGGAAAAGTTATAGTAGCTAGGGACCATTTCAGGTTATTTCCAGAGGAAAGAGGAATATATTGCATCTCCTTTCTTTGGGTAGCACATAATGATCTTGTCTTGGAAAACCATGAGCTTGTGTTTATCATCTCAAGCTGTAGGCATAAATGTTACACCAGAATTAAGTAATCACTGGTTTGATGTAATACTTTTTCAGCTCTAATGGTTTGAGAATAATGTTTTGTTCTCCTTTCTTTAATTTGTGATGTTCCTTTTACTAGGACTTGGTGGTGCCAGTTTCCTTTCTTGAATCCTAGCATTTTCAGGATCCCTTACCTGCAGACTTCTCTGCAAAGATTACATTAATTACTACAAGTTAATTTGGGTTTTTGCTAGTAACTTTAGACAGAGACTGTTTTCCTCAGTCTTCAGATATGAGAGAGTTGACTGCTTTGGGTGTCTCCCTCTCACTGGTGTTATGGTTTTATATTTAAGGTGAATGATTGATAGATGAGAGTGCATCTGTCTTATCAATGAATGATGTTTTTTCTGTATCCATCAAGGTTTGGACAGTTCATCTCTTCCACTTTACCTACATTTGCAGTCTGTGAGAAGTTTGTAGTCATGGAAGTAAACAATGAAGAAAAGCTTGACAGTGGTAAGTGATGACATGGCTTAGCAACAGTAGAAGAGAAATACTTTGTGATCTATTCTGTGCTTAAATATGTAAAATGTTAGAAATAGTGTCACTAGCAATATTTGAATTTTCTTATAACCTGGCTGCCAGTTAGTTGTGGTGCTTTAGTTTTCAGTATTGCGTGCAAAGCAGTGCAAAATCCATGTACTCTCCTTTTGTTTTCCTTCATTTAACACTGCATGGTTTTGTTCTGTTTCCTCCACTTGCTCCTTCAAATCAGCTGTGCATCTCTTCTTTGTGAGGAGAGAAAAAAAATACAAATATTGATTACTAGGTGCATCTGCCCTCCAAGTGTGGAGGAAGTATAAGAAATAACTAAGACAGCCTAGGGTTTTTTTAGGGGGGGAAAAAAAAAAGTAGTTTTACTGTCCTTCAAGAACACTTATATTGAATTGTTTTGAGACCATTTCTACCTTTGTTTTCCTAAAGAAATAAGACTTATGTGATTGTGTGTTTGATCAATCTCCCTGAGCAGAAATGTTTTAGCTCCACAGTGGATGCCACTCAGATAGCTAGTAGGGAGTGCCTAAAGATCCTATGTTCCTACATCTCTTGGGAATATACTAGAGCACAAGGACAAGTGAGAAAGAAGTGTTTCTCTTTTACAGTTGGCTTTATTGGTCTGTTTACCAAAAAACAACGTTTAGGCAGTCTGCACATTCATCATTAGCTCCCTGTGCCTCTCCTGTTCCTTCGGAATACTTTTGCTTATTGAGGTCTCAAAGATTATTAAATTGGAGCTTCTTAGTGAGAAAGAGGGAGTGGGTATTGGAGAGAGATCTAAATTAGTGTTCTCTCTATGTGCCAGCTGTGTGGTTTTTTTCCCCAGGCTAGCCACACCCCGAGGTGCTTTTTGCTTGCCTGGAGGACTGCAGAACCTTGAGGAGAAATTCAGGCTGTGGCAGGAATGGAGAGAGAAGCTTTTGAGGCAAAGGACATGAGATTTTTAGGTTACTGGTCTTCACCAGTTCTGTCATACAAGATACTTTGTGTCTGACTTGTGCACAAAACCTTGGCCCAGAAAGTGTCCGTTTATCCGTCTTCATTTTTTGCACTTCACCTCAAGTTGTGATTTTCTTCTTTTTAAATAATGTAAAAATGTGGTCTTCCTTTGACAGCATAAGGTACAATAAGAGAGATTCGCAAAGTAACTGTAACACTAGTCCTGAGTTGCATGTATTGGCTTATTTTGCAGTAAGCACATTTTTCAACTCATCATAATTTTGGGGATCTGTTGACAGAAAAAAAAACTAATTTTGCTCCCTATTTCTTAGATTTGGAGGGAGTTGTGAAGTATTAGGTTTATTCCTTGGGATTCCCTGTCCAATTGCATAATGCAAAATGTTTCTCCAACTACCATGTTGTGGGGTTTTGGGGAGAGGAAGGGATGAAGGGGACAAGGTTTGATTGTTTTTATATCTCTTCCTGCCAGGAGTGACTAGCCTAAGTAATTTGGACCACCTCAGTGTAGATTACCATCTGAGAAGCTACTTTTACCTTTCATCCATTATTCAAACTGACCCAACTCAGTGTTAAAGTGGTAATGGGGCACCCAGCATTTCTCAGCAGTGGATTGCAGGCTGCCTGCACTTCAGCACGGCTTCCTCACAACCTGAGTAGGATCCGGTGGCATTTGCTTACGTATGGAATTTATGAATAGCCATTAAAACATCCGAATTCCAAAAGCCTAGTTTTACCTTTTTTTTCTTTTTTTTTTCTTTTTTCTTGTGTCTAGGAACAGAGGATGATTTTGGAGGACTTGTTTCAGCTAATCTTATTCTACTGAGAAACAGGCTTTTAGATATCCTTCTAAAACTTCTATATACATCTAAAGAAAAGACAACTGTTAATTTGCAGTAAGTACAAAAATCTTGAGGTAGAGAAAGGATACAATTTTTTATTTCAAGGGGGAGAATTATACAGCCCTCAATTCACTTGTTGAATTACATAATTTTATAGGAACTATTGAATGATTTATGCAGATGTCACTGAATTAGCTTTGGGTATGCTAGCAGAAATTGAATGTATGATTATTGAGTTGTATGCTGCCAGTTCTGGTAGCAAAAATGATAATACTAAGCAGATGCTGGTGTAACTAACACTTAGCTTTAGCTGGTCTAATTATTTAACTGGTGTAATTAACACATATCTTAACCTATTGTATTAACCTGTTTTTGTTTGGAATCTTAAAAAAAAAAGTTTAAGACCATGATTTACAGCGTGACTAGAAACTTACACTTCAAGTTAGGAACAACAGAAGTAAATGTCAGCAGGAGAGGAAAATACATAGTAGATTTAAGGGGAGATTGCTTACTTCTTATTGTTACTTCATGGGAGAAAAATAGCCTTTGTAAAATTGTTGATTTTAAAACTTTGAAAGCCAGAGGATCACAACTGAGTAGGATGCAGTGGGAACAAGTGTGGATGTTTAGATACTTTGATATTTTTTTTTTAAGTTTTGTTATCTGGAGAGTTAGTTCTTTAACCTTGTGCTCTCCTCACTACTTCTTGGTGCTGTTTTCTCATAACTTCATGCGTGACAGTAGAGAAAATAAAATCTGTCTAAAGAGAAAATGTGGGTTTAGAGAAGTGTAATACTCAACTTACCATTAGGATCACTGACCCTAGAATGCCCCTTAGTTCCTTAAAATTGCATGTGAGGGAACATGATATTATAGTTTAATGAGACACTAGAGTCATATGGTGAGTTGGAGAAGAGACTTTGCAACACTGTCAAGTTAAACCTTGACAAAATATAACTTTCAAGCAACTGCCCAGTAGGCTGTATTGAGACTACTGGAGGCATTTTGTGGATGTTTGGCATATGTAGATTATGTAGTGATTGACTGAGTGTTGGTTGACACACAACTCGAACCTGTTTGAGCTTTTCAGCAATACTGCTTTAAAAAAAAAAAGAAAGAAAAAATTAAAAGGACGGTATTCTTTCAAATGTTCCCAAGCAACTCTTCCCTTCATAAAAAAAAACAAAAGAAACAAAAAAAAAAAAAAAAAAAAAAAAAAAAAAAAAAAAACAACCCCAAACAACCTTCATTTTTTTAATACCGGTTTATGAAAAAGGCTTGTGAAAACTCTCTACCTATGATGGTTCAACAAAAAGTATTTGGAAATTATAATTTATTGACAAACATTTCCAGTTCAGCATTCCACATTTGCTATCAAAAGCAGCAACTGGAGAAATATCATGCAATGGAATAGTCCCAGGAGCTGTATTTAGTCTTCTGTTTCTGCTGAACAGATACACTGTGTGTTCCATTTAACAAGATTTGGTGAGCAACATTCCTTGCTGTGTAGCAAACTTACCTAAAAATTCAGTTAACTCTTCAATAGATCTGAATTTTCTCTGATCTTGAATTTTGCCCTGTAGTGGGGTACACTGATTTTTGCTACCTAGTAGGAAACTAAATGCTGTAAAATGTGACTTTTTTTTTTTTTCTCTTTAACTAGGGCATGTGAAGAACTGATCAAGACACTGGGTTTTGATTGGATTATGTTGTTTATGGAAGAACATCTGCATTCCACCACCGTCACAGCAGCCATGCGAATTCTTGTGGTCCTGTTGAGTAATCAGTCCATCCTTATCAAATTTAAGGAGGGTCTCAGTGGTGGAGGCTGGCTCGATCAGACAGATTCTGTCTTGACCAATAAGATTGGTACTGTGCTAGGTATGGCATCTCAGCCCCCTCCTGACTGAAGGATTGCGTGGGAGCGCGTGTGCGTGTGTGTCAAGGCGGAGGTTGTTGTATGAATACTGTCTGTTGGATGCATCCTTTCTGTTACTGTTGTCTGTGCCGCAATCAGATGCGTCTGCACTTTGTTTTTCTTACAACTAAGAGCTGGATATCCTAGGCAAAGGGGAGTGGTTTTACAAAACTGTCCTTCTGTTGATGTTACATAGATTTCATTGTAGCTCAGTATTACATCATCTGCATGAAGCCTGTGTAGGTAATCAGTTTTTTCTGTTACTGTCATGGAGCAATGAAGCATGAGGGGAACCTCAATTCATCCAGCTCCTACCAGTTTGATGCCAATGTCAGCAACACATACCCAAAGCCTGGAGAAGGATCACAGGTCAGCAGGAGAACACCTGAAGGGCACAAAGGAATTCCAGCCAGCAAGGCGGCTTCATCAGGGTCCTGATTTAAAAGCCTGAGTTAAACACATGCGCGTGCCTGCATGACTGTGATCTTATTGGCACCACAGAGATGTGGTGGGATGGCTCCTATGGAGCATTGAAATGGAGGGATACGGGCTCTTTAGGAAGGACAGGCAGGCGAGACAAGGGGGGATGTCACCCTCTATGTCATGACCAGCTGGAGTGCGTGGAGCTCTGCCTGGGGATGGATGAGGAGCTGACTGACAGCTTATGGGTCAGGAGTAAAGGGAGGGCAGGGACAGGTGACATTCTAGTGGGGTCTGCTACAGGCCACCCAACCAGGAAGATAGTGCGGATGAGATGAGGACCTATATAGACAGATAGGAAGCCTCATGTTCACAAGCCCTGGTCCTCATGGGAGACTTCAGCCACCCCGGTATCTGTTGGAGGGACAACACAGCAGGGCCTAAGCAATCCAGGAGGATCCTGGAACACATTGATGATAACTTCCTTCTCCAAGTGATAGAGGAGCCCATGAGGAGAGGTGCTATGGTGGACCTTGTTCTTGCCAGCAAGGAGGGGCTGGTGGGGAACGTGAAGCTTGAGGGCAGCCTTGACTGCAGTGACTATGAAATGGTGGAGTTCAAGATCGGTGAGAAGGGTGTGCAGCAAGCTCTCTGCCCTGGACTTCAGGACAGCAGACTTTCTAGTCAAAGATGTCCCTGCTCCTTGCAGGGGTGTTGGACTAGATGACCTTTGAAGGTCTCATCCAACCCTAACCGTTCTATGACTCTATGAGTCTATGATTATTATTGAGTTAGGAAGGTTAAGGAAAACAGTTTTTCTGAAACTAGATTACATGTGCAAACATTTGTTGTTAACATACTATAGCATCTATTGTTTGACTAATTCTAATTAAATCCTGTGTTTTATTAAAGAAACAATTTTTCTACCATGTGCCTTAAAATTGGAAAACTATTGATATTTTAGGGAATTGACTTGTTTATCCAGTATCCACTTTAAGTGTCCCATAACATAAACATTTTTTAGTCACAAAATCCTTCTAAATAAGATTTTGATTTACAATTTGGAGAACATTTGCAGAGTTTTCCTGTTTTTCTTGTTATAGTATGACTTTAATTGAATCCAAGATAGACTGTGACCAAACAGATATTTTTAAACTTGTGTCTCATCAAATGATAGTGATAGATTATCTAATTTTCATACTCTGTGTTTTTTAATAAATTACAACACATTGGTTCTAATATTTCTCATGAAATCAAATACAAGACATTTTTATTCAAGGTTATTGATGGAATTCCTGCAACTTTGCAGCAAAGATTTTATTAGTGTGATTCCTGGTAGATATTTTCTCTGTAAAAAGGCAATTTCTGGTGGAAAGAATATCTGTATTACAGCCTCAGAAAAACAAAGTGATCTCTGACAGTGTCAGAAGAATGGCTCACTGTCTGTGCTGATGTGGAGACTGAACTGTCTTCCTGCCTCCTTCCTCACTTGAAAATAAGTGCTTCTGCTGTCCTGGCGTAGGGATTCTTAAATCGGAAAAAGAAATACCTAGTTAGAAGCAGGGTCACAATAGGTGAGTTTTGTGCCTTTGGCAGCATTTACGATAAAATAAGAGCATTTAATGCTTTATACCAGCTGATGAATCAGTAACAAAACAGCAGAAACAAGGCATCCCTGAGACATCTTTGGAAACAAATGAGCCACCCATTGATTTAAATGGGCCATGAGATTGCTGTTTGGTCATCTAAATCGGTACCTGAGATTAAGGTGATACATCCCTCTCAGCCAGTGAAATATTTTTTTTTTTTCAGAAGCTTGGATGTTTTAGAAGTCTGAAATTGTGGTCATGGTCAGAAAATGAATCTTGTTGTGTACACGGTAGCATTGAGCAGTGTGTATGGAGCGGTGTCATCTATGTGGTACTGGAAGGCAATCATTTCCTTTTTTTGTTGATTTAAAAAATCAGACATCTGAAGCAGAATTGCATAATATGTCTGTGATATAGTCTGTATGCACACGTTAATTTTTTACAGCATTAATTTCTGAGGAATTACTCTCTTGAGTTCACTACTCGAGTAAGAGTGAGCTTCACAGGCATTTCCCTATAAATATTGTTGGCTTTTTGTATTTTTTTATTTCTTCTTAGGGTTCAATGTTGGCAGGAGTGCTGGTGGCAGGTCGACGGTCCGGGAGATTAACCGGGATGCTTGTCATTTCCCAGGCTTTCCCGTTCTGCAGTCCCTTCTCCCAAAGCACACTAATGTACCTGCACTCTATTTCCTCCTCATGGCCCTTTTCCTGCAGCAGCCAGTCACTGAACTGCCCGAAAACCTGCAGGTCAGTGCACCTGTCATCAGCAGCCGATGTAATCAGGGTTGCCAGGTAGGGATTATCTAGTAAGCTGTAAATGTAATTCTGTCTGTCATGAAAGGAAATAATGGGTTAACCAGCCCCCCTCCTCCTTCTCTGCAGCTGACTCACCGTTACAGTGTGGTGTTTAGTGCTGAAGGTTTGGGGTGGGAGGACAAGGTACCCTGGGACTATGTTGAAACCAGCGTCTTATGGCATAGCTGTTGCTGGTGTCTTTCTGGTCTGTTTTGGGATCAAGTGGGAAGCAGATCCTTTTTCAAACTGGCACGGTGTGGGCATTGAAGGGGGCATAATTTTTTTGCTTGCTTTCCTTGCTGCGTTTTTGTTTGTTTTTCTGTTGGGGTTTTTTTTTTTTTAAAGAGTGGGAAATTGCTGTGTTAGAGTTCATGAGGTTACAGACAAAATAAGGTAGTTTTTATTTCAGAAAGTCTCTGGTTTTCTAGGGAGGCATCTCAGTTGCTGCTGGAAAACATTCATTGTTCTTATTCTGAACAGGTTGATTTTTGGACTTGTTTTTAATTGTATGTAAATGAGTAGATATTATATGGTCTCCAACAGAGTCATAGGAAGCCTTAGCCTAGTGCTTTACAGAGAAAAGCCACACCCCAGATAGACAAGGTACCTGTTTTCAATGGACATGTTTATTTAGCAGGGGGAGCTGGAAAGTAGAAATTTCAGAGCAGAAGGTTTTCTACCTGCCTGTTCTCTCAAGAGGAATGCTTGACAGCACATTCAGCACTGTGCTGCAGTGAAATACAGGCATGAAGCTCACCACCTGCTTTACAGCATTGAAGCACAATATTGTTAAATCAAAACTAAATTAAATTACTTAAAATATTTAGCAGTAACAGTCTTAAAGCTAGAGGTGAGCACTTCGTGCTTTTTTAATTTGTTAATTGATTTAAGTTTTTTGAAGTGTTGGAAAATGCAACTTTGGTTGGTCTGTTCATTATTTTTTTTTCTATAAGATGGCAAGTGCGTTTCACTGATAGATGTGAGTGAAGTAAACAGGTAATTGTGCAGCACTTGTGCTGACAGGTCTCTTCTTGTTTCAAAACGCTTACATACTTTGAGAAGGTGAGAGTTGCAGTTACGTTAGCCTATAGTTAGAAGAAATTTTCTTCAGTCACACGTGACCTTCAAATGAAGCTTTTGGGGATAAAGTTTGGAGGATATGGAATATTTCTTTTTTTTTAGATACTGCCAAATGAGTGTATTGTACATATAATAAAAAGCAGTATCAAATTGCAGAGGACAGAGGGATTATTTAATGTCTTCTTTCTTCTCTTTCACCTCTTACAGTTTGATTTAGACTCTATTTGGACATTCATATTTGGAGTTCCTGCCTCCTGTGGCACTGTTACCTCTTCAATACACAGTGTTTGCACAGAAGCTGCCTTCTTGTTACTGGGAATGCTGAGGAGCATGCTGAATTCTGTAAGCATATTTTTTTCCTCGTATTTAAATATACAGAATTGTTTGAGTTTATCACATGGTCAAAAGCCAAATTAGCAGTGTTGAGATTTTGTTAGTGTCATGCAAACCCAGCTGTGAGATAAGCTCATAACACTTGGGCGAAACCTGTCATTGTCAATGGGTTACTCTATCTTACTTTATTTTTCAGTATCTGTAGAAATATTAGTGGCCACAAAATTAATGCTGCTTTTTCACAAAAAGGCTAGACTTTATGTTTTGCTGCAATTAAAACAAAACAAGAAAGCAGAAAGATAAAATGCCCTTGGCAGAGATAATTGAATTTCTTTCCTGATTAACATCATGGGGGAATGTTTGAGACTCTATATCCCATCTGCTCAGAGCTAAGCAAGTTGCAGATTTCGTGCATGAATCTTCCACATGCAGAGAAGTCCCCTGACTATTAATAGCCACATGCTGGAGGAAATGAATTTGCTGCCAGCAAAATGTGTCGTCTTCTTGTCTTTGAATCTACTGGCAAGAGTAGTGAAAGCTGGTTTCTTAGTGGGAAAATTTTGTATATCCTTGGAGTCAGAGTGGGTTATCTGCTGAAAATTATCTCATTAAATGTTTCAAAAGCAGCTTGTGTTTGCTTGTCACCTGCTTTGTTGTCATGAGTTTGTGATGCACTCTGAGAAGCATTGCTTGCATGTCTCTCTCACGTTAACATGTTCACAAGTGTCTTCTGGACATGTGTACTGGCTATGTCTTCATGATGTGCTGTGGTACACGTTCTTGTTCTCACATGTTCTGTCTCTTGCTGGTGACCTGTTCTGTCATGTGTTTGGTCCTCACCTGTTCAGACACATTTGTGACATGCTCAGAGGCATGTGCTGTCTCTTGCCTTGCTGTCTTGTGCTGCGTCATCAGGTGTATGTTCAAGAGGTGCCATCATATTTTGGTTTTATATGGGTCAGGTCATGTTTACCAAGATGTTTTGAATCCTTACATGTTAGGACCCATGTTTTGTCTTAACGTCAGTCATGTAAACGTGATCAGTCTCCTGTTTGTGATGTGCTCAAACACATGCTCAGACATAGGTTACTGTCATGTGTTAGGCTGCTGTGTGTTACTGGTGTGGGTTTATCACATGTTCAGTCATGTGTCTGGTTACATTTCATCATGTGGTTGCAACTTGAACCAGTCTGTTTTCTTATGACATGTCCTATTTGTAATGTTTGTCATGTTCAGCTCTGTGTTTCTCATTCATGTATGATACAGTGACATGCTGCATGTGTTCGGTCACATGTTTGTGATGGCTTGGACACATGTTCTCTTATCATTTGTTGTCACCTAATTGCAGGCACGTGGTTTGGACATTTGGTTTATGTGTTTGTTAGAAGTGAGTGACTTGTTCAAGTGACACACTTTCTGGAGGCAAGATTAGCCATGTATTTGGTGACATGTTTGGTCAGGTGTTCATCATATGGTGACACGCTCAGACACGTGTTCTGTCACATTGGGTTGAGTTTGTCACATGCAAACACATTTTCTGTCACTTGTGTGATCAGATATTAGGTCACATGTTCTTAGGTCATATGATATTAGGACACTGTCATCAGTCATGTTCTAGACACGTGTTTGATCTTGTATTCTGACAAGTGCTCCAACACACACTTGACATGTTCTCCATGTGTTTTTCACACTTGGTCGTGTGCTTGGCTACACGTTCAGTCATTTATTTCTGCTCTGCTTGAAAAAGTGCTTGTCCACGTGGTTGATCGCATTTAGCCCCATCTTTGATCACGTCACGATCACATGTTTCACTGCATATTTGACTATGTGTTTGATTGCATATTTGACCCTGCAGCTCCTTCCTGAAATGTAGATTTTTCAATTAGTGCCATCTGTGCTAATGTCCTGTTTGTTTTTCAACCCAGCCTTGGCAGTCAGAGGAAGAAGGCTCTTGGCTTCGAGAATATCCAGTCACCTTGATGCAGTTCTTTCGATATTTGTATCACAATGTGCCAGACCTCATTTCCTTGTGGATGAGTCCCGAGTTCCTGTGTGCACTGGCAGCAACAGTGTTTCCTTTCAACATACGACCTTACTCTGAGATGGTAGGAAATCCAACGAGTTAGCTGTTTTGGTTTTCCTGGTAATGTTACTTTTGGGGATTTATGAATTAACAGTTGTACAAAGATAAAGCTCTGCTTATCCTGCAGAAAGATGACACTGTAAAGGCTGAGCTGGACGTTTTGTGCTTGGGTTTTGGAACTGAGGGAAGTGCACGTTCACCTGAAGAGCAGTTGCTGTGCAGTGACGTCTGAAACTGCATTTTAGGGGGAATGTACACAGCTTATTTGTTTTGTGGTGGACATTGTTTGCAATCATCTGAACAATGTTAGCTCAGATTTATAAAAGCAAAAGAAACTGAGTTAGTCTATGCTTTCAGCCCTCTGCTCTGGAGGATGTGATAAAATCTAAAGTTTCTTTTTCCTCCCACTTCCCATTTCTTCTTTTGTGGCTTAACCACAAAGCAGTGTTTTGTATTACCTGGAACTACCGAGTTCAAGCCAGAAGAGGATGTGAATTCAACTTTGTTTACATTGCTGCCTGAAATATTCTTTGAGCTTAGTGTCATCTACAAATGATACTGTTTCTAGAATATAAATGGAAAGGAAACAAACAGTTATTGTTAGCCAACATCTAAAAGTAATTTTGCTAAGAACATGGAAGGATACAGGTTGGCAGATGCTAGAACTAGGGAGAATATGATAAAATATTTCAGGAAATACTTACTGGTGGCATGCTATCTTTTTGTTGTCAATAAAAGTGGGAGGTCAATTTTTAAAGGTGCGTGCTGATGAGTCTCACTTAAAGATAGTTAATTTTGCTTTTAAGTCAAACTTCAAGCAGATGCTAGGACCTCTCTCTATCTCTCAAAAAAGTGCCAGTTATAAACTGGTAATGCTGATTTGCCATTCACCTCTATAGAGTTTTTAGAGGAGCCAAGCCTTGTGTCTCTGAGCAGGTCTTACTTTAACTACTAGGTCCCTTAAAACTTTATGTAGCTGCCTGACAACTTGAGCTCTTTGCTGTTTGAGGGCTCTCTTAACTCCAAATTCATTTGCTCCTCCAGCATTTCCCTCTGCCCGAATGTGTAGAACTAATCTCCAGTGAAATAGATGAATAACAGTCAGATTCTCGCAACAGAACACTATAACCCAAATTTAGCCGTAGGAGGAAATTCTTAACTGATCTTCCAGCCTTTCTGAGATTGCCATTAAAATTGGAAAGCGTACACATTCAGGCTTCTCTTAATTTCTTGAGAAAACTCTCCTACTGAAGCAGCCTAAATGTTCAAAACATTTAGTTACTTCCTGTGTAAGCTGGTGATGCGCTAAGTCTGTTGAGGGAGATCATATTGTCTCCTCTTGCATTTGGAGGAGGGCATTACTTAAAATTAGTCTTTTGGATTTGACACCTTTCATTACTGTTTGCGCTTTTGTTACAGCACTTTTTAAGAGCTAGTCGCTCAAAGGTTCTTGTTCATCAGAAATAGGAAAGCTGTAGAGCCCTTTTTTTTAGACTTAGTTGTGGCTTACCCACAACTGCACTCTGATGAAGTTACTGTATTAAAAAAAGACAAGACTTTTTTGTTTTCAGTCCTGTAAGCTCGATAGCCTTTTTTTAGTTGTCTTCTGTCTTATTTTAACTACTTCAGTTAATAACTTTTTCAAAACTTTTCTGTTTTGCAATGAGAAAATTTATTTTTGCAAAATATCTAGAAGTTGCCCAAGTACTACTTTTTGGTAAGTGAATGTGAAATGTGATTTCTAGTTCACGTAACTCATGCCAGTCTTTACTGATTATTGTTTGTCTTGGGAATCTGAAACTAGAGTATGGATGTTTCTCCTGTTGTGTCTTAGATCCTGAACAGTCCTGATCCTGAAGCCTTGTAAAAAGGCTTCTTGAGAAGTAAAACGTGAAGTGAATAGCCTTAGAAAGACAAGTAAAGAATAGAGTAGCAAAAAGACAGCTGTTAATTTGCTCATCTCTAGAGTTTTAACATGCTGTTTTTCACAGGTCACTGATCTTGATGATGAAGTTGGGTCCCCAGCTGAGGAGTTTAAAGCCTTTGCAGCTGATTCTGGCATGAACAGGAGTCAATCAGAGTATTGCAATGTTGGCACCAAGACATACCTGACCAACCACCCTGCCAAGAAGTTTGTGTTTGACTTCATGCGTGTGCTAATAATTGATAACTTATGTCTCACACCAGCCAGCAAGCAGACTCCACTTGTGGACCTTCTGCTAGAGGTACATTTTCTTTGGTTTTTGTGTTTTGTTTTGTTTTTATTATTTGAACATACTGTGACACTTTATTCTTTAAAATGTTTTCCTCTACTTACCTTTCAAAGTTAGAGGAGTGATGACCTGAGATTTAGTAGAGTCCTGTAAATTGTCATGAAATGGGAGGGGGGAAAAAAAAGGAACACTAGTATCTCATAAATAGTAGTTTGCTCACCTTTCTTTGGCAGCTTGGAAGACCTAGGAAAGCAGATGCAGAGAATTTATCTCAGCCTTCCTTTGAGAATGTTCTCTTCTCCTCCTTGCCCCTCTCTAGCATTTGTGTGTATTGGCGACCGTCTCGGGTGCTTGAGCTGACAGTGTGTGCTGGCCACCTGGCTTTTTTGTTGCTGTGCTCTGTTCTCCTCTCCATACTACAACCCCTTTTGTTTGTGGGCTCCTTAACTTTCATTTGGCCAATCAAATGGCTCTGTTAGTTGTTGAGCATGCTGTGCCCATGTTTTATTTCTATTTTGCCCTCACTTTAGATCATCCATAATCTTGTTTTGGCGTTTTAGTCAATACCTCCTTTTATCTGAAACACAGGTAGTGGATCACAACACTAGATGTTCAACAGTGCAGCATTAAAAGTTGTAGCTTTCTTCAAGTTTTATTTTTGTGGAGTATGATCCATTTGTTAAACACCTTTCAAACCACGACAGCTATATTGGCTTTGTTGAAAATATAAAACCTCTGCAAATCCCTGCAGAAATATTAAGGTTTTTATTTTATTCATACTAGATAAAAAGAAGTGGCAGGACATATGGCACCATATGCTATAAACATTCACAAACTATCTGTGTTATCTTCCTGTAAATTATCTTTTAAAGTTCTTGACACCTGCAGAAAGCATCCTTCTGTTAATGGTGAGGCAGGGAATGAGGAGTTCGGTTACGGTTTGACTGCCCACGCCTCCTTCGGACAATGTATTTTGAAATGTTCAGTTCACGTCAATTCACATTCTCCCTTGCCCTCTCTATTTGTTACCTCCTCTATGTGTTGTTGACTCTCACTGAATTTTTTGACAGCTGCAGGAATTTTGAACTGTGCTTATTTATTTCCTAAGAAATTTTCTGGGGCAATTGGGCATCTCTTTGCTGTCACAAAGCAAAGAATGAATTGTCAAGAGATGCAGTTACACGCAAACATCAGGAAGCCTATTTGAGGCCATGTTCAGTGGGTTGCAGTTGTTTTACTGGTGTTCTAATCTGTTATCACTGGTTCATGTTACTGGCCCCTTAGCATAAGCAGAGAACTGGGTACATACATGCTGCTAAACTGCTACAGGGTAACGCAAAGTAGGTTGACTTAATGTTATGTTGATTTCTAGGAGTGTTTAAGTGGATCATTCAGTTAGGTATGATTATGTATGCATTGAACAACACGAGGTGGTAAAGTGGTATTCCCCATTAAGTGCAAAGAAGATTAGAAAGGTTTAGCACATCCATTATATGACTACAGCAAGGCTGCTGTAATAATATGCAGAACTCCACATAGAAGCGGTGATCGACTTAAGTGTTTGATCTGTCCCATTTGCTCATTTTTTACTGAAGGAGGTGACTGTGTGAATTGAGGAGATCATAGTTTAACCATTTGTTTAGTTAGAGATTTGTGCACCTTTGGGGGAATGTGTTCTTTTCCACTTCCTATTACGGCAGAAGATAAATTTACTGGATTTAAATAGGAATAATAACTACTCTGTAAGACTGCATACAGCCAGTGTATACTTGATGTGCATTCTTGAGTTTTTAGGCAAAGCCAAGACTTTTTATTCAAAACAGAACATTAAGAGGAGAAAAAAAAACCAAAAAAAAAACCCCAAAACAATTCACAAGAGCTGAGAAAAGATAAATTCACATAGAACACCCTCCCCCTCTCTCTTTTTGCTCATTCAGAGATGGTATCTTAACATTGTATGTCTTTTATCAGGCTTCCCCTGAAAGATCAACACGAACACAGCAGAAGGAGTTTCAGACATACGTTTTGGATGGAGTGATGGACCACTTACTTGCAGCTGATGTTTTACTGGGTAATATAGCAAACTTTACTCATCAATCTATTGAAATGAGCAAGAAGGTTTTGATTATTTAACTTTTTCTTTATCAGTGTCCTGTTTTGTTACAACTTGGTTGTCTTTATTTTTTCCTCTGCCCTTTCTTTTCCTTTGATGTGTAAATGGTGTTGCTGTGCTTGCATGTTCCCTCACTCTCTTGATTGTGCCAAAGCTGTAAAATAGGTTATTAAAAAATGTGAATGGCATTAATCTTTTGGGTATGTAAGCCAGACAAGTACCGAGCACATCAAAAAGAACTGAAACTGGATCTTGCATCATCTCTCTTGTCCTTCTTGTTTTGGTAGAGG
Organism: Tetrax tetrax; assembly: GCA_009806455.1. Classification (NCBI taxonomy): domain Eukaryota; kingdom Metazoa; phylum Chordata; class Aves; order Otidiformes; family Otididae; genus Tetrax; species Tetrax tetrax. Next base: position 229,703 of record WHYT01017390.1, on the reverse strand, counting down.
ATCTGGAGTTTTTGTCAATTTATCATGGGTGGTACTTTGGTTTTTAAAAGTTAGTTTTGTTTCCATTTCCTCCTACTGTAGTTTTATTATGAGTGTAGCACTGCAAACAAAGCCTCTGGGATTAGCACTCCATTGATCCAGTCAATAAATGAACAGGAAAAGAATTAGAAGCTTGTAACTTGGATGTCAGTAGGGTAGGCTGTCCGACCAGAGCATGGGTTTAGATGATTGTGAAGTGGCCTGTAGGAATATCGCTGCTCAGGTGCCAAGATGAATTTCACAGGAAGGAGCTCTTGGTCTGCTCTATCTGCATCCTAGATGTCATGGGGCAGCATGTGTTTCTGTTCAAAAGCGCTTGTAAGGATCCTCCTTTCTTGCCACAGCAATGATTTGTCTTTCTCTGGGTGCAGTGCAGTAATAAATCCGGAATCATGTTATGTGAAGCTTTGGGCCAGGTTCTTGGGAAGATTCTTTTGCCCTTACAAGTACTTCTGTGCAGCCCAGGAGCAGGACTTTAGTTGCCCCAGGCACTTGTTCTTCAAGGTTTTGGCAACTTCCTCTGGGTGTGATGCTATCAGTTGTTTTATGTGCAGATAAGACAACAACAAGGGAATAAATGTAGGTGAGCTTCCAGCAAAATCAACACCACTGATTACTTTTTTTTTTTTTTTTTTTTTTTTTTTAATGGAAGCACTTGCATTTTTCAAGCATCTCTTAATATAGCTGGGCTGGCATTTATGTACACACAGATACGTGCAGCTGATGCCCATTGACTCTCAGTTTTATTGAGCGAAGCACAATGAGGCAGAAGTGGTGCCAGCTGATACAACTTGTCATCTCAAGGTGTTTAAAAAGTTTTTTTTCTTTTTGAAAAAGCAAAAGTATAATTTAAAAAAAGCTCAGGTGGTTCTGCACACATTCAATTCCAGTTGAAAAGGAGGACCACACATAAATATTATGCCTTGGGATCACAAGACTACCATTTCTTCAGGACTTTTTCCTCCCTACCCCCACCATTTTTTGTCTTTGTCACTGTTGATTTCAAATATTCACTTACCATCAAAGATCATTGTAGGGAAGGTTTTAGCTTTTTCTTTGACTGAGACTTTTTCCCTTTTACACAAGTCTAGAAAGCACTGACTAATGTGAATGTATTTATGCAAATATGGGTTTTTTGATAAATGAAGAAAACTTTGGGGATTTTTTTTTGCCTAGGTGAAGATGCTTCTCTGCCTATAACAAGTGGAGGAAGCTACCAAGTGCTGGTGAACAATGTGTTTTATTTTACACAGCGTGTGGTAGATAAGCTTTGGCAGGGCATGTTCAACAAAGAATCCAAACTTCTTGTGGACTTCATAATCCAGCTCATTGCACAGGTAACAATGTTCTACTAACTTGCAAAAAAACATTTTCACAGGTTATGATAAAATCCATGGAGTGATGTCACTAAGCAGCCCACTAATGACGTGTGTCAGATCAGCATAGAAGTATGTTTTTCTTCCACAGGCTTTCTCTCTCTTTACTGAGCTTTCCTAGCACATCTTGTCACTATGGGGTGCTTTAATATGGGGCAGTTGAGTAAAAACTGCTTTCAGATGACATTAATTTTTAGAAATAAACAAAATAAACAGTGAAATTTACCTCACGTTCATTTTGGGAAGCTTCCTAAATTTACCTTGATGTTTGGGAAGCTTCCTCATGTGCTTTTATTGGAGATTGTCAGAAGACTTTTACTGTTAGAAATCAGCAGCATCTTTATAGATGTTAAAATTTTAAGTGTGTTATCCTATATTAATGTCATTTTGGTCCTTGAAATCCATGGCATTAATGCTTTTACGAAATGCTGATTTTGAAAAATTCGCATGGGTCAATTCAGGGGAAAATTGTGTGCCAGTAAATTGAGTTTCTGCAACTATCTGATAATGTTTTTTTACTTCACATCAGTCAAAAAGAAGATCTCAGGGACTATCGCTGGATGCTATTTATCACTGCCTGAACAGGACCATCTTGTATCAGTTCTCAAGGGCGCACAAAACTGTTCCTCAGCAAGTGGCTCTCCTTGATTCCCTGAGAGTCCTTACTGTGAACAGAAACTTAATTTTGGGACCTGGAAATCATGATCAAGAATTCATCAGCTGCCTAGCTCACTGCTTGATTAATCTGCACATGGGAAGGTAAATATCTCAGATAAGAAGTTCTCTCCAGGGTCAGGGCTGTGAAGTATTAAAACGACCTGTTCTCTCTTAGCAAGGACACTCACCTCGCAATTAAGTCAGCGATTCTGGATAACTGTTTATAACTTTCCAGCCAGTGAAATGCAAGCAAGCTTTAGTGATTCATTGTGAAACAAAATTAGGTTTGAAGAGCTCAGGTATAGACAACATTCTTAACCTCCTTCTACAGAGATACTGTAAAATACTGACACAAGTGCTTAGCTAACCAGTTTGTTGTTATGCTTTGATAATTTGAAATGTTTTCAAGGTAGAAAGAAACACTAGTGCTAAGAAATTAATAGTCAAAGGAATCTGTCACTACATTTATTGTCTATTGAATCGTTTCATACGAATTCCGTGTCTTAGTGCCTAGATGTATAGCATTGAGTAAGTCCAGTCAAGCATTAAATCAGATGTCCGTGACAAATGCTGTAGACACCCACTTTTCTGCATTGCTGCAGTTGCCTGCCTGGCATTTTCAGTTTTTCTTTCCAAAAACACAGACAACTTGTTTCATCCAAAGACACTTGATCACCAGAAACCCTAATGTTCTCCATTTGTGGCCTCATCTGTTTTGTGTTTCTTCAAATATTGCCATCTTCCTCTAGCAACATTACTGTCCATGGTGTGTTGTTCTTCATAAGCTTTCAGTTCAGCTTGTGACCGCATATTATCAGAACTAGCATGCATTAATCTTTGTGATACTATCACAGGGAATCAAATGCTTTAGCTTGATAGTTTGGAGGTTTGGTTTGGTTTGGGTTTTTTTGTGATTGTTGTTAATTCATTGTGTATTTGTAGCAACGTTGATGGGTTTGGATTGGAAGCAGAAGCCAGGATGACAACTTGGCACATTATGATCCCCTCTGATATAGAACCAGATGGAGTCTACAATCAAGATGTCAGCGAAGGTAATCAGAAAATGACAAAGCCACAGATGTCTGCTAATGCCACTTCTGTATTGTCATCACTGATCTTTTTTTACCCGTTACTCTTAGAGCTGATGGTGTGTAGAAAAATATATTAAAAATAGATTAAAAACCACTTAGAAATACCAAAACAGGCATATCCAGGATAAATTGCTGTTTTATTAAAATAGTAAGAGCTCTTCATTGTTTTCTGCACATGCACCAGAATCAGAAATACTGCTTTATATGCACGATGTGGAATGCAATAGGAATGGGTCATTTTAAGTGTGCACCATGGTTTTGTATCAGATGGATCTTACATGAGCATAGGTAAGAAATAATTGGTATAAGCTGTAAAATTATAACTCAATGTCATCCTCAGGATCTTTCAGTAAAAGGAAACTTATGAACTAGTTGTGGAAGAAATTATTCACTAATTTTATTTATTTATTTATTTATTTTCCCCTTGCATGTCTATTTAATACTGATGCCAGTGTGTACTTATGCACACAATCATATGTAAAATTGTTAAAGCATAATGTCTGTATGGAATTATGTATGTGTTTATAGACATATACTTCTATAAGATCTTTTTAATCTCATTTTTGTTTATAGATGGATGTGGGAGAAGAATCACAACTAATCAGAGCTGATATTTCATATTGACAGAGAAAAAAATTGCCAAATTTAACCGTTACTTTCTGATAGCGTAAAAATGGCAAAAAAAAAAAAGACAGTCTGCCCAAAGGCATTTAACAAGTCATGCAAGAGGGGAAGAAACTAGAGTATAATTGCAGAAATTATTCTGTTAACTACTGTAAAAATGCTAATTCTATAAGCACTGTAGAGAGCTTGCTGTTTGTGATCTTGTATCTATGTAGGTCGACAGCTTCTTTTAAAAGCTATAAACAGAGTGTGGACAGAGCTGATCCATAGTAAAAAACAGGTTTTAGAAGAAGTTTTCAAAGTGACACTACCTGTCAATGATCGTGGCCAAGTGGATATAACTGTTGCAAGGCCATTTATTGAGGAAGCAAGTTTAAAGTGTTGGCAAAATCATTTGGGTAAGTGTAACTGAGGATTTATCTGTTCTGAATAGCAGATTTTCCTGAAGCGAACCATACGCGCTGGATGTTTTATCATGGGCTTAGGTTTTGTGTAGCGGTTAAGTACTCTAAACTGTCACTGTCTAACATCTCTCATTCGGAAACTGCACTGTGCATAGCATATACTTACAGCCCACTGCACACTGGGCCTTTATCCAACCCTGTCAGTGGTCTCAACAGCATCCTGTGTTTTAAGTCAGTGTGTACCAAGTAGCATATTGTGGATTGCAGTGACTTGAGTCATTTAACTCCTTCCCATGAACACCTGGATTGGGGTGAGTTGTGTTACTGTTCTCAGGATTGGATGTACCAGGCAGGGAGGGGGGGACCCCTCTTGAGCATGTCTGAGTGCAGCGTGCGAACTCTCGATCTGGTGATACAATTGGAAACGTGTGACTGAGCAGTCCATCTCCAGCAGCGATGATACTATGACTTCTCCTTGGCTGGGAAATCTGTTCAGTATAGGTAGCAGCTTTGCAGGAAAAGGACCTGGGAATCCTGGTAGACAATGAGTTAAGCACACATTAGCCCTGTGCCCGTGTAATAAAGTTAGCCAGCTGTTGCTGGACTGAATTTGTGAGAGTTTAGACAGCAGATAATAAAATTCCATAGACCTGATGATTACACAACTCTGAAGTAATTGAGGTTAACCTGGATGGACAGAAAGCATTTTTGGAAACTTGGAATACTTGTTTTTGTGGTCTGTATTTCTAGATGTACTTTGTCCCTGGCTGATGTTTGCTCAAGTTTCCAGTGTCTCCCTGATAGTTAGTATATTTGCAGAAATGTTTTGAGTAGAGTGAAAGACCTTTGGAGAAATTATTCCTATAAGAAAGTAATAATGGTTTTAAAAGAATAAGAAGAAAGCTCAGAGGTGGGATGAATTAAAGAAACAGCGAGGAACATGAGCATGTACTTTCTAAACTGGAGGTAACTGGTATACAGTATGATGCATTAGCTGAATATTGGGAGAACATTAAACTGTTGAGAGAGTTGAACTAAGCTGTGATTTTATTTTTTTTTTTTTTCTTCCATTTTTAAAGTAAGCACACCAGTCTTATGGACTTGACTGGGATAGCTGTATGTGCACAAAAAGGTGCAGTAGGCCCATCTAGCTTCTACACTAAACACAGCATATTTTGCTGCCAGATTGGTTAGTGGGGTCATGTGGTAGCTCCTTTTTGGGTAGAGATATGGTGCTCAGGTGCATTTTTTTCCCCTAGTATCTACTGTTTATAATATAAATCCTGTTATCTTTGCAACTGTTTTGAGGCAGAAATATTTCTTCAGACATTGTCTCCCTTCTTTGGAATACCCACATGTTCTTTAAGGGATGTAAATCATCAAAATTAAAGTTGACAGGGGTACAGGGAGGCTAGGTGATGGTTTTGTTTATATGTAGCTGGTTTTCACCTCTTCAGATGAGGACAGAATTCATAGCTCATGGACCCCGATTTTTGATAATCTATAAAAGTAAAAAATCAGTTTGTCGTGCTTCATTTCAAAATGCAAGCAATTCCCATATTTCACCCGAGGATCTTTCCTCATACAAGTCATGAATGTTTGACATGAATATGAGTGCTGCTGGGCACTCTTAAAGCAAATGAATAACAACAAAAAAACCCAAGCAACCAAAAAAAATTGCGCGCACACACACACACAAAAAACCCTAATCCCCAAAACATCCACCTTTTTAAAGCAGCAGAAAAGGTTATTCTGTTTTTAAAAACAACTGTAATGGAGGGAGAAAAAAAAAACAACCTAAAAAGTGCTCCCAACACTCTCTTTGTTTTTCAGCTCATGAGAAGAAATGCATCAGTAGAGGGGAGGCTTTGGTTCCAACCACACAGTCCAAACTTTCACGAGTTAGCAGTGGGTTCGGCCTCTCTAAACTAACTGGTTCCAGGAGAAGCCGCAAGGAGAGTGGACTCAATAAACACAACCTCTCTACACAGGTAATTTCTGTTCATTCATAACACGCCACCTAAAATCCAGCAATGTATGTTCAGAGTTTGTGGTAAATATCCAAATCTAAGGAATCCTGCAGAGTGTGAAGTGATATCAGACCGCTCAGCTGCTTCTGGTTACATACATGATTTATAGCTTTGTTAGTCTGAGTCTTTAATTCAGTTTGCAATACTGCTCTGTGATGGAAGCTGTGAGATAGATGCTTGTGCTTATTTTCCATCCTGCCCCCAAGGTTGCGTGGTTTTGGGAAATCCCTATATGAGTATATATGTATCATGACTAAAAAAAATGCTGCTTTGTACTTTTTTTTTATTGTACTATAGAAAGAGTTCAGTGAAACAATATGTGATGGTAGAACTGGATATTCCCAAATGTGCTTTCTTTAAAAAAAAAAATTTTTTTTTTTTTTTTTTAATTATACAGCACAGCAGTAGTGCTGTCGGTAGTACGGAACCTGGTGGGGCATTGCAAGGAATTAGTATTTGAGGCATTGAAAGCAAAGGAAAGAGGGAGGTTTAAAAGTTCTGGAGGGTTGAGTTCTTACTGTATTTAGCACTTAAAACATTGAGGACATGTTGGGTCAAGGGGGGCACGTGTATTCCTGCCACAAGGAAATGTATAACTCATGTTAACTTAATCAGGAGTTTGTGTCCTGTGGAAAAAAATACAACACCAGTTCTCTTTCTGATCTGGAAATTATTCAGTGACTTGGATAAAATAAAAAATTCTCAGTGCTCTCAGTCCTGTTCCTGGTGAGCAGGAACACATATTAAAACTAAAATGAAGAAACTCTCGAACTGAGCTGACAGGAACCGTTGCTGGCTCTGTCAGTAGAGGGAGCAATAAGTGAAAACAGGTATATTGCAGTACAGAGTGAGGAGTGCCGAGTGTCTCGAGGATTTCTGACAAACTAGGTAGCATCCACAAAATATTACTTAAAAGGAATTAGGGAAAAGCAGTAATGTCAGTGCTAATCTCTGGCTGTTTGGGAATGTTCTGAACTGTTAGTCATGTGTTTGGAATATTTTCCAAATGTTTGCCAGTTTCTTTTAAAGGATATTCCTGTACGTGAATTTACTGCCTCTCTCTAAAAAAAACCCAAAGATGAAAACACCGAACAAAACAAAACCTGAAGTACTGTTGCATGCAGGAGTTTTAAATTCATCATCTAAGATTTTTTTTTTTTCTTCATTATGAGCAATTTTTGCAGGGTGATGTATTCATAGGCTTTTAATTCAAACAAAATCTTGTATAAAGTGTCATTCTGTCTGTCCTCTTACTTTTGTATTAGGAAATCTCCCAGTGGATGTTTACTCACATTGCAGTGGTTCGGGACCTGGTTGATATGCAGTATAAGGAATATCAGGAGGTATGGTTCAGAGGATTAATTATCTGACACTGATATTTTCATCTGTTATGTTACACTGATCCCATTTCTCAGTATGGGGCTTGTAAAATATTAAGATTGTCCTGGTGAAAATCCTTGAATGTTTAGATATGTTTTTTTATTTTTAACAGTTTTTTTTAAACTCAGTCAGACAAATGAGGAAGCTCATTTTGATCTGATTGTAGATGAAAACTCTTATAGCAATGTTACATGTTAAAACTTAATTTTTTTTTCAAGAAGCTTAAGTAGTCTTTCCTCAGACATGTGAAAAAAGAGAAAAAGAGAGAGAGATTGGAAATATGCCAGAATATGCTGTCTTTCTAAAACATTGTACAAAAAACTTAAGAGAAGATGCAGAGAAGCATTGTGTATAAACACTACTTTTATAGTAACACAAAGAAAATTTTATGATACTTTTCCCAAATCACGCAGCAATGGAAGGTGCCTGCTCTGTGTCTTCCAGAAATGAAATCGTTGCTCCCTGTGGTTTCTTCCAAACATCCCCAAAGACCTTTGGCTCAAACTAGTTGCTGAGCTGCATGCTAGAATCTTAAGAAATCAACTTCCAAGTGGAACAAGTAATTGAAAGCAATTAGTTAAAAAAAGCAACCACCAAATTTTGCTTCATTTACCTTCTCTCTCCAGTGTAAATACAGGCAGGGAAAGTCTTTTGTTTTCATTCTTAAAATCTCTTTTCAAAATCTGTAGATTAGTGTTACATTTCTTTCATATTTGCCATTTAGAAATACATTCAATTAATTATACAGAGTTTTTCCCTTCTTTTTTTTTTTTTTTCTTTTTCGTTAAGAAGATTACAATATGAACCCTGCTTTTATGGTAACTGACATCGGAAATCTCATTAAGGCGTACTAGAAAATGCTACTAGAATTATAAATTATTACACATTTTTCTGTAATGTAGTGAAAATATCTCTGCTCACGTTGGAGACAGGCTTAAAAGCATCACTCCTGATGCATGTACAAATGTCTTTTTTTCAGCGTCAGCAGAATGCATTAAAATACGTGACAGAAGAGTGGTCTCAAATTGAATACGAGTTACTACGAGAGCGAGGTTTGTGGGGTCCCCCCATTGGCTCTCATCTTGACAAGTGGATGTTAGAGATGACTGAGGGTCCCTGCAGAATGAGGAAAAAGATGGTGCGAAATGACATGTTTTATACTCAGTATCCCTACATGCCTGAAGCTGAGCAAGAAACTAACTTACTGGTAAGTATCCAAGATTTTTGTGATAAGTAATTTTATGCCCTGTTATAAAATTCATAATTTTTTTAGAAATTTTTCATAAGAAACATATTTAACTCTGTTGGTATTACCTGATATTCAGTCTGTATGTCCTAAATGGTTGATTCCTCATAGTATATTTAGGCAAGGGACTGCATCACTTGGCTCAAAACTAAGTGAAGTCAAAGACTGGCAATTGCACCATAAGATGAGGCGTGCTTGTGTCAGCTGAGTGATCCTGCCAGTGAACAGCAGCGGCACCTTCACAAGCCTCTAGAGCCTGAGAAGTACCATAGCCATGGGAGGTTTCAGTCTGAGTTCTCAGCCTTATGCTAGATAATGCAGTAAGCAGTGATCTAAAAAAAAAAAAAAAAAAAAAAAAAAAAAGAAAAAACCAAACAGGCTATGGGCCTTGGTTTGCGTGTGTTTGTGAAATGTGCTTTTGTCCATCCATAAATATGAATGTGGGCTGTGTGGCAGAAATGCACGTGGCCTTTGAAAGCTTGGCAGTCAGCTCCTGTTAATTTTGGAACACTGTTTTTAAGAAATTGAGCGGTCTTTATTGTGTCTTTTTAGGCATGTGTATACATGCAGGATTTTTTTCCTGAAATTAAGCACGAGTGTCCAAGTACTTATAACAAGCAAACAAAAAATATCCTTCAACCAGTTTTAAACCATTAGGTGTATTTGCCTGCTTGCAGTCTGACGCAGAGTAGCTGTATTGACAGTTTAATTCACACAAAGTGGAGAACATGCCATCATACATTCTTCTCAAAAGTATTCCTTCTCTGATGCTTATGTAATTGATGCCCTGTTTTCAGTCTGACTTCTCAAGTAGAATTCCTGAGACAGCTGATGATACCATTCCTCAAAAGGTAAAGAAACAAGTACACCGACTGAAAGAATGTAAAATAAATAGAACTTTTTTTCCTCCTGCATGTTAGGCAATCTTAACAAGGCTTCTACGTTTGGCTTTCAACTTGCTCTTTCAATAAATATTTCCAGGCCTAAAGGTGTTTTCAGTAATCGTGTTAGAGGATGTTACTGTGCTCTCCTTAGCCTTCACCTAATAAAACTTTCTGTAGGTCTTACTTTCTTGCTGCACACTAACAGGCTGTGTTGGGCTGTGCTATCACTGTTCTCACTGTGTGAAGTGTTGTGGCTTTGGGATCTGAACTAATGGTTGGTGGAACGTGTCTAGTAATGGGCAACATGGTCACTTGGAAGCACTTACTGGGAAAGTAAATGTTTCTTTCCAAGAGGGGATCTGGTGAACAGTTCTTGTCCTTTTTGGCTGTAATGGGCTCTAACAGTCCTACTTTTGTTAGAACCCAGATTAACTTTGTCTTAGCTGACTCATCTGATTTTTACTGTTAATGAAATGGACACATTTGTTCAAAAAATATGAATCCTGCCTTGAAAATAACAATCTTGTTTGGAAGTGGCTGCTCTTCGAGCATTTCAGTATCATGCTACTTCTCTGTTAATTGCATTCGCAGTCTTGCCCATCACTAAGTACAATGTGTAATCTGTGTTCACTCATTTTGAATTACATTCAGCAATAAACTAATACGCGTAAATTAAAGTAATTATATTATACAGAATATCTAATATAAATTGTTACTGCTTTCCTTTCTTCATGTTAGCAGTGGATTAGTTAGGATTTCTTTTTGTAGGCTACTCATTAGTTGTTTCCGTAGACGTTTTAAGCAAAATTTAAGTGGCATTTTTGCAGTTTTACTTGAACATAAGTGAGCAAATTAGATCACAGTGCCTTAAATTTTTTTATTTTGGAGGCAGCTGATTTGACCTGAAATAATAAATCTCTGGTTTTTTATCTTAATCTCTTTGTCATCCCAAGCATCCACTTGTAATAAAGCTAGTTTCATGTTATGAATCATTTAGTTTCCCACTGTACTGTCATACAGAGGAACAAAAAAAACCCTAAATTAGCTCTTTCCAGTTATTAGTACAAAAGTGAACAAGGGAAAATCTTGACTGAAATGGCAGTGATATTCTACAATTCTACATAATATAAAGCATTGAACTGGATTTAGAATAATCTAGTAATTGTAATTATCCCAGTCTAATTTTGAAATTCATGGAAAAGAATGCTACAAAACAAAACAAAAAAAATATTGGTGATGGAGAACTGAACACGTTCACTAAGCTTTCTAGAGTTTGAGGGTGGAGTTAAACAGTAGTTAGAGAAGAATATTTTCAACTGCAGTATAAAATCAGTGGATTTTCATCCATCCATGTGCCTCAGTGTGTTTTAACTTTGGAAAGGCTCTTTAATACCTTTTTTATCTTCACCTGTGTCTCCTGTGATGTTTCTGATATATTTATTGTCCTCACTTGGTTCTTACTTCTGTTTCAAATGTTACCTCCATAGTCAAGTGAGGAACATAAGAATTAGCCTGTGGTGGGGGGCGGGACAGACAAGGGGAAAAAAGTCACCAACCAAAAAACCCACAAAAAAACTCAACAAAACCAACCCCAAACAAAACAAAACAAAGCAAAAGCCCAAACCCCCAAAAAACACACCAACACCACCATAATGCAATGTATCATAATCTGTTGTCATCACCCAAAGGTACAAATGGTGCTTGAAGAATTACTTTGGTTAAATGGATGCTCTTGTGCCAGTCTCCTGCTCACAAACTGTCAGAATCTTTACTAGAAAAGAAACAACTGAATTAATTAAGAATTTCTGAGCCTTAAAGATGATCCCTGGCTGCTTTTAGTTCATATCAACTTTCACATATCTGTATCTTTCTGTGAGGTGATTTTTTATTCAAACTATTGCCTAGCAAATAAGTCAGCTGACTAACGAATAAACTGCATACGTTGTAGGGAGTTATGAAAGATGATAAAGTGGCCATCTGATCTATCAATTTTATGCACAAGTATCCCAGCCTTTTGTGACAGTTCATAGCATACTGGCTACCCTTCTTGTTTCCCATGTTGTAGGTTTATCTGCAGGCATTTCTGCAACCCCATTAATACTTGAGTGGCTGAATAGCTCCCTTGCAAATCAGCTGGCAGATTAGATCTACTGAAGTCTCTGTTTCTGTATGTGTTGGTGTATAACTGAGCACGCACAAAACACTTGATGGGCATGCACTGTGCTACACACAGTAGTCCTGAAACACGTTCACTGAAGTAAGGAAGGAGTTGTTTGACCAAGCAATTTCTTCAATTATTTCTAAGAAACCTGCACGTTACCGAAGAGCTATAAGTTATGACAGTAAGGAGTACTACATGCGCCTGGCTTCTGGAAACCCTGCAGTCTTTCAGGATGCTATAGAAGAGAATACAGTGGGTGAAACAACTCAGCAGGAGCCAGAACATGGGGAGGACACTATTGCAAGAGTCAAAGGTTAGATCATTTGTTCTGTCCTGTACTAGTGTCTTTACATTTATCTGCCTTTATTCTTCTTGTGCATTTGCACTAAGATAAGCGTAAGGATCCTGTAGGACTCTTATTTTTTTTTGTCTTAGCGTTGGATGAGTAATTTCAAAGTTCTAAGGTTTTGTGAAGTGAATTTTTGTATGTCAGGTTTTATTTATCTATCTCTGTTCTTCTTTTCCAGGCCTGGTGAAGCCTCCCCTGAAAAGATCTCGCTCTGCTCCTGATGGTGGAGATGACGAGAACCAGGACCAATCGCAGGATCAAATTGTTGAGGGGAGTTCAATAGATGAAGAGGAGAAGACTGACAATACAACTCTACTTCGACTTCTTGAAGAAGGAGAGAAGGTACTGTGTACTTCAAACTTACTAGGCACTTACTGTACTGGAATTTCTGCATTACATGTTGCAAGCATGAATTAATGTCCTAAATACCTTCCCTGATCTACAGCTGAATTTGCTTAATATTTCCTCAACTTCTTCCTTGAAACCAAATGTGTGCTCTGATTCCAAGAGGTCCTGAGCTGAAAACTCTGTACTGGAAACAGTCGTCTTATTTCCTTCTGCCTGCTAGGGGAAAAAAAAAAAAAAGAACTTGTCCTGAAATGAAAGCTGTGAGCTGTCCCGTGCTTGGATTATTATCTTGAAAGCTTAATGCATCCAGACAGAAAATACACATTAAAAATATAAATACTGAATTCGTCAGACTGTCTGTAATTAATTGTTCCCTTCATTAGAATGAAACCCCTTGTTAAGTAGTATTTTATCCCCAAGAACAGTGTTGAACAACTGTGCTGTGTATTCAGTATTTCATACTTTGTCCATCTGAAGTATACCATTTGTGATCATATTTGAGTGGGCTACAGGTTCCAGAATGTGCTCAAGAAGCACGCTGTGAGTGGCTAAGTTGGTAAATATACCAATCTAGATTATACAGAGGGAGTTTTATTTAACTCCCTTCACAATTGCTAATTGCAGGTGTTAGGTATCTCTGATGAAGAGGAAAAATAGTAGAATTTTTGCTGTATCTACAAGTAATAAAACAGTGTCTAAGGTTTGTTACAACAAAGCAATGGTCTGAGCCTGAGCTCATTAACCTGCTCTTGCTAAGTATCTGCTTTTCATTACAGATTCAGCATATGTATCGATGTGCTCGGGTTCAGGGCCTTGACACCAGCGAAGGGCTGCTTCTGTTTGGGAAAGAGCACTTCTACGTCATTGACGGATTTACAATGACAGCCACCAGAGAAATACGGGATATTGAGACACTGCCTCCAAAGTGAGTAGATTAATAGAGAGTTTCCTTAATCTGTAAAGGGTGAACAAGAGGTATTTAATGAGATTTTTTGAGGAGTCAACTCCAAAATAATGTCAGATTCAGAAAGACCTCAGGAGCAGTTTCCTCTGTGCTCACAAACTGCTCAGTGTAGTATGGTTATGTTGTGAAAATCAACTGTTTCTATAACTGGAAACTCATATGAATTAAGAGAATAATTCTTTCAATTTCTTTCCTTTTGAATCACTTGTCTCTTGCCTGTTTATGCTCATTTACAGGATGCATGAGCCAATCATACCTAGGGGAGCAAGGCAAGGTCCAAGTCAACTCAAAAGAACATGCAGCATTTTTGCATATGAAGATATCAAGGAGGTACATAAAAGGAGATACCTTTTGCAGGTAACTTGGACACCATATTTACATTAAGGAGCCAACTTCGGAATTTTTTGACGATGCTGTCATTTTTAAAAGTAAAATAAGTACATAACTGATTAGTGTTTGGAAAATGAAGCTATTCACTGTGTTGAAATTGAAGTCAGGCATCCTTGTTTGAACATTTGGCTTACCGTTGTTTAGTTTGTTTGGTATATTGGTGAATTTTAATGTTCTGAAAATGAAACATCTGGCTGCACTAAGCAAAGTCAGCTTCACCACAATTTGGTGTCAGATGTAGTACAGTATGACTAAACTGGTCTGTGCCTGATCTTCAGAGGTGATGAGCAAATGTTTAGCGTTGACATGGGTTTGTCCTCTTTGTTTTCAGCCAATTGCAATTGAAGTTTTCTCAGGAGATGGACGGAACTATCTTCTAGCTTTCCAAAAAGGGGTTAGAAACAAAGTTTATCAAAGGTATTGTAAAATAAGTTAGAACATTTAATCTGAGTACTTGCAAATGTCTGCGTTGAGCCATATTTGAGCTTACAATGACCTAACAACCAGAAGCAGATTGCAAGAGTGATGAATGTTTGGCAGTGGATAACCTGATAGCAACTTAGCGTTGCACAAGAGAACCACTAGGAAGTGCTGATGTCTGCATGCGAAACCTGTGGTATGGGTTCAGTGAGAAAAGGGTCATTCCAGTTTTGTCAAAGATGTTTACATAGCTGCTCTAAACAAAGTCTGTAACTGTAGTAAATGCAGTTTGTTTCTACGGAAAAGACAGCAAGGACAGAAACACTAATCTTAATCTCCTTTTAACTGCTGATGCAGGTTTTTGGCTGTGGTGCCGTCTCTAACTGACAGTTCGGAGTCAGTGTCTGGGCAGAGACCAAACACCAGCGTAGAGCAAGGGTAGGTGATTCTGTTCCTCAGAAGCTCTGTAGCTCATCAGTTTCAAATAAATGATGCTTGTATTAAGGTGAGGGTTTGCTGGAGAGTACTGCAACCTCAATTTAAAATTGGGCATTATCAAAATAAATAACTAGTGGTGTTGTGCTCCTGTTATTTTAAATGTACTAATATAATTGCAGCATTGGTATATCTTCTTCTTACTTACATAATGTGTACTATCAGGATTAACAGTATTGGTATACAGTTATGTTGTGAAAGGAATTGGTATATCTTCTTCTTACTTACATAATGTGTACTATCAGGATTAACAGTATTGGTGTACAGTTATGTTGTGAAAGGAATTGGAGTGCCAAAGCCATTAGATTTGTTCAGGTTGTTAAAGATATTCTCCTCACTGGCAGCCTGTTAGATACATTTATACTTGCACTTAATTGCATAAATAATGTGCATAATTTTAACAGCTTGTGATTAGAAATTTAAAGAGGCACTGCTAAAGCAAAGCCCCGTTTTTCTAATTGTTACAATTTACAAATTTTAATCTTAAAACTTTGGCTTGTCTTGTGAAGCTGTAACCTACATCCTACTGCTAAGTCAGAAAATGTACTTCCTTCTTCCCATTAGGTCTGGCTTGCTCAGCAGTTTAGTGGGAGAAAAATCTGTTACTCAAAGATGGGAAGTAAGTATGAAAATTTGGGGGTTTTTTTGTATTAAATTACACATTTTCTAATGATACATAACTAATCAGTGCATATAAGTTGCATCCTCTTAATAGAACAGATGGAATATACTACTATAGAAAGTGTATCTCAGCATTTTAGTTTGTAGTATTTAATGATACCATCATCAAATAGGAATTGGTTCTACCGGTGAAAATCCAAGGGGAGGGACTGTAGTAAAAGTAGAGTGAGCATTGTAATATTGACTTAAGTTTTGTATGTTTGGAGAGAGCTGAACACCTTGACACTCTGGCAGCATAGACATTTGATTGTTGTAAAGTGAACACTTTACAGTGCTTTTATCTGTCTTCCTTAAGAGAGGAGAAATCAGTAACTTCCAGTACCTGATGCACTTAAACACTCTGGCGGGCAGATCCTATAACGATCTCATGCAGTACCCTGTCTTTCCCTGGATCCTCGCAGACTATGATTCCGAGGTAAATAAAACATCTTGACAGCCTTGTTAGTAGTCTTTTATGTGTTGGAAGTTTTGCAAATATTACAGCTGGCTCGTACTGCCTTGGTAAAACTGACACTTATCTTTATCACCAGTTGTTTGATTTCCTCTATTGTGTAATATTTCTCCCACTTATCAGTGGGTAGGGTATTACAGATTCTTGAGTGTTCCATGCGGGCTCATGCCTGCGCTGATTTTACAGACGTTATTGGACTGTGCACAAGCAAGGGCTGGGATACATACCTTGTTCTAAGTCACTTGCAGCAGTTCCTGTAAGTCTTTGCATTAGCTTTCTATTGAATATCCCAACGAACACTGCCCACAGAGAAAGAATACTTTGTCCTGAAGACTGTGGTAGGGGCTACTATGAAATCAGGCCCCACAGTGAAGGATTTGCTTTTGAAAAAGATGAAACATCCTATTAATGCTTTTGTAGGCAACTGTTGCTACCAGCTAGACCATAACACAAAATATTGTTTGTGTGCATGTTGAGTGTTCAAGAACAAAATTAGGGGGAGCTGGAGAGCAGGATGAGGGGAACGGGGCAGAAATTATCTAGAGCCCAGATGTGACTTAAAAGACACTGACTCTCTTAGATCAGACCTAAGGACTGTTTTGAGCCCACCCAACATTGCACCTGCTATGTGTGTAGCCTTAGGAGCTATGTGGTGTTAAATATAGTAATCAGAGGTGTTGAAAGGATTTGTTTGTTTGTAATGTTTCTATAAAATTGATGTCTGTTCTACTTCTAAAGGAACTAGATCTTACTAATCCCAAGACATTCAGAAACCTGGCCAAGCCCATGGGAGCTCAAACAGAAGACAGGCTAGCCCAGTACAAGAAGCGATACAAAGACTGGGAAGATCCCAATGGTAAGTAATGATACATCCTGCAGGAAGAGCAGAGGGATATGTCACATGATGGGAGGGAGTAATGGATTTTTATATTATGGGTGAAGAGGCCTGGAAGTGGATATGCAGAACTCTACCGTGGTTTTTAGTGACTCTCCAACAAGTACTAAATTGGAGCAAAGGGGCATTGGTTTTCTTCCTATGTTGTTTGTTTAAAATCAGAGTGACAGCTTTTATTTATATGTAAAAATAAAGACAAAACAGTTGCACATTCAGAACAGTTTAACATTGTCTAAAGGCTAAAATGGGCAGGCACACAAAGCACACAACCAGATGTCTCTACTGATACAGTCTGAGTGCTAGTGCAAGAAAATAAGTTGTACAAAGGATTGGGAATACTTCTGTATTAGCATACTTTAGCTTTTTCATTTCTTTTCTTGTTTTTTTTTGCTAAGGAAATAGCATTTTCTTAGCTAAAAATAAAACACCTCAGAATGAGTTGTTAATTAAGTTAGGTATTCTTGATTTTAGAGCTTCCTTATATATTGAAAATGATATTGTGTGTTTGGCAAGGCAGCTATTATATGATACATTTCTTCTGTGTGCTTTTTTTGAAAGCATAAGCCTGTTTAACTATGCAGTGCTGTTCTGTATCAAACAACAGCAATGGCAAAGACGTTCTTTTCTAGAAATGAAATAGTATGTTCTAAGTGTATTTATGCTTTTTGCCAGGAAATGAAAGTAAAACTGTACAAAATCTGTAGCCAACAGTTCCAAGATCTATTTCTGCCCAAGCCTTTAATTCCACAGTAACCAATAAGACTAAAAGTTAAAATTTAAAAAAAAAAAAAAGTTTCTTCAGCAGAAATCACCATAGCTGCACTGCAACATTTCAATTAGTTAAAATAAAAAATGACTAACCATTCAGTATTGCTCTGCAGAAGCCCATTGAATTAAGGATACTGGACTGCAGCCAAAACCCAAGTGGTGGCCGTGACAAAACATAAAGCTTTCAGATTCTCAACAATGAAAATTACCAGTTCCAATTTTAAATGTGTCTAAGGTCACAGAGTAATTAAAATGCAGTACTGATTACATGTTTGGTTTTTTTTTCAGTTAGTACTGATTCTGTCACTTTACTGCTTTATTTGTTCTGTGGTGATGATTTTTAATCTTGTGCAGGGGAAACTCCAGCTTATCACTATGGGACCCACTATTCATCGGCCATGATAGTGGCTTCCTATCTTGTCCGGATGGAGCCTTTTACTCAGATTTTCTTACGATTACAGGTAAAAACTACATCACTTCACTTTGCATTTCTCTCCTGCTGTCCATTTGAGTGAAAAATATGATCAATCGACTTTATCAAACATGGTAGAAGAAATATTTTTAGCAGAGTTGTTATTCCCTGTGATGTTTTTGATGTTTCTTTGTAAAAGATGTAATGGAATTAACTTTTTTTCATATTTTGAACATTTTTCTAAATATATACAGAACAAAATATCAGCAGACAAAAACCAAAGCAAGTTTCATTGTGAAAAATACTTCGCTCATCATGCTTTATGTGTCTCTTGTTGAAAGAATCATATGCCAGTTGTTTAGTTCTGTACTGGAAGTGTTGAAAGATTGTTACTTTAAACCAATATGTCTATCCAAAGAGCCATTTTACTACTGAGTGTTAAAATAAACAAACATTTGCAGAGCCTGGAATTGTTTGCCAGTTTGGATAATGGTGTTTATGACATTACATGTCAAATATTTTCCTAGACAGAAGCCATCAGGCAAAAAGATTTATGTTTCCTTGGGAGAGACTAAACTTTGAAATAGGACTAGATGACTCTCTTCTTAAAATTCTTTATATCTGTATCTCAGTGTTTTATGTTTATTGTTATTATGTACCAAAAATTAATGCAGCTGTTTAAATCCATTGTGTTAGAAGAAGAAATGTGCTACCTTCTTACAGTGTCTTTATTAGTCAGAGATGATTTTGCCACCTTGGAAAAATGAGTTGTGCTGAAAGATACTCTGATGCTGACATGCTTCTTGCTCTGTCCCACAGGGCGGTCACTTTGACTTGGCTGACCGAATGTTTCACAGCGTACGGGAGGCTTGGTATTCAGCATCAAAGCACAACATGGCAGACGTGAAGGAGCTCATCCCAGAGTTCTTCTACCTCCCCGAGTTCCTGCTCAATTCCAACAATTTTGACCTAGGTAGGCAGAAAGAGCTTGACAGCATTGCTATGGGTGTGCGAGCAGTGCCAGACATTCCAAATGAGATAAACGTCTTGTACTACAGGCAGAAAAAGATCTGTTTGCATGAGAAAATGATAGATGACTTGCACGTTCTGACATGACAGCATAAGCAGGACTACTTCTGGTATTTCCTGATACTATATGTTTATGCAGTATTCTATTTGAAAGTCTGAAGTATTCAGAACTCATGATTTTATTTGGAAGAGTGTAGCAGGAGTTCTTATTTTCTCTGTGATGCCTCAAGATTTATTTTTTCAGAACAGACAAGGTATTTTCTCAAGCGGTCAGTGTTCATTTTAAGCAGTTAATGCAAAGTTCGTTCTGAGAATTGCTGAACAAGATACTGAAATACCCAAAAAGGATTTTTGTTTGGAGTGGTGTGTTTTAGTTTATTTTTGGTTTTTTACCAGTTCAAAATGAACAGATAATCATGTTCTACTTGGAGTTTCTCTGATTTGCATGTTTCCCCATGTAACTTACTGCTCCATGATGATGTTCACCATCTGTTTTGCATATTTTTCTTTAGGCTTTGCAAAATCTGTTTGACAGTCTTCATTTTTAGAACTTTCTCTTAAAATATTCCTAAAGGTTTTGTTGAAATGTCACAGTTGGCTTTTGTGAAAGCGATGGTCCAACAGGGATCAGATTTCACACATATTGGCCTTAGGAGATACATGTTCCCTAGTATGTGTATCATACTTTCTAAGCTTTGTGCTATGAATCTAATAGCAATAATAAAGATTAATCAAGCTGTATTTTATAATGGCCTCAAATTCTTTACTCAAACTGTATTGTAAGAGATTGGAAGCACAACTTACAAAAACAAAACTAAAACCAGAAGAACACCCTGCAAAACCTCTCCCAAGTATTATTTCATGCAGAAGTGTATGACCATTGCCAGAAAAATGTTGAGGTGTTGTCTACTTAGCCCTGTATCTGATAATTTTGGACTGTGACCATCAGAGTCCTAGAAATTCTTCACTGAGCATTAGGAACAACAGGCTTTGTTACGAGCAGCTATCAAACACTGTGTGATACTTTTGTGTTAATTCATAGCAATCCTGCTCCCCTTCCCTCCACATAAAAAGAGAGTAAGATTCAAAGTCTGGTGATGCAAACAGTGTTTCTGTTGGAGCAATGTACTTGTGTACCCATGTAAACTTGGAAATTTGTTGGTGTTGCTCTGAGCTAACAGGAAGCGTGGAATTGTCTCTTGGCAACCAGTGACAAAACAAGAATATAACTAGGAAGTCCTAACAAATACATTTTTAGTAGTCACAGCATGCCTCCATTTAACGTTCAAAGTGGCAAGAGGGCTATCCAGGACCCAGATGAATGTGTGTGGCCAGACTGTGCCCAGGGGAATCACCATTGTCCTTAGGTGTGAAGCTTGTGGGGGATACCAGTTAGCTCTTCACTGTTAGGAAATTAATATTTAGCCTGTGCTCCTGCGATGTGTAGCCATTCTCATGGGTAAAACAATAATTCTGTTCCTTGATACAGAATGTTTGTATTCTGGAGAAAATAAATCCTGGGATGAAACACTGTTCCAGCAAGGCTTCTCAGTACAGTTTGCTTTTACACCATCTCATACTGGCATTTATTTTCTTCAGAATATGCTCAATTGACATGCAATTGCAATATACATACCAAGCAGATGCCAGATACAGGAAATTGTCCTCTCTTAAATAGGGGCTAGTACACTTATTCCAGTTTTCCCCATAGAATAAGAAGAAGGAAGTCGAAAAGAGAAAAATGAACCTTGCTGTGCTCATTCCTCTGGGTACAAAATGGACGGCTGCTATGGTAGCAGTTCCCAGTAGCAGGACTGGCCACTTAGGTGTGAGCTAAACTGACAGAACAAGCTTCTCATTGTGCAAGGATTGCAGAAGGCTATTTTACTGGCTGTTGTTTTCATTAAGTTTCATGCACTGCATGGGGTCTTTCCCATGATGGGGAGAGAAAAGCAGAAACTTACTTAAACAGAAAAATAAAGACAACATAATCATGTTTGAAGAGCACTTTATAGGGAAACATAAAAGTTCTGAGTTCTAACATAAAGGTGTTAGAATTTGATTTTTTTTTTTTCCTCAATTTTTTTCACTGTTGCTGTTGCAGTGCAGTTTCCCTGCTTCTCTCAAAATTTTTCTTCCTTTTTTTTTTTTTAATAGGTTGCAAACAAAATGGCACTAAACTTGGTGATGTAATACTCCCCCCATGGGCAAAAGGAGATCCTCGTGAATTTATCAGAGTTCATCGGGAGGTAATTTGCATTTTAAGAATAACAATGGAGAAGGTCAGTTAGGACTTTCCACTGCATGTTAATCTATTAAGCTCAATTTCTGCAGCTACTAGCCAGTCCATGAGTTCTAGATTGATGGCTCATTGTTGCGAAGCTCTGTAGAACCAGTGTTTCCTCCCCTTCCTTTATGGCTAGGGAGTATGTTAAGGCAAAACTTGCTTCAATGAAAAGCATTATCAAAACGTAACAAGAATATGTCAAAATGTATTCTGCATTTTTCTTTGTGGCAGAAGTAGTAGACTCAACAGGTGACTAATACAGCTAGTTTTAATGCATGCCCTTTTGAATTTCAGGCTCTGGAGTGTGATTTTGTGAGTGCACATCTGCATGAGTGGATTGACTTGATCTTTGGCTATAAACAGCAAGGTCCTGCTGCAGTAGAAGCCGTAAATGTCTTTCACCATCTCTTCTATGAGGGGCAAGTGGACATATATAACATCAATGATCCATTAAAAGAGACAGCCACCATAGGATTCATTAATAACTTTGGACAAATACCAAAGCAGGTATACCCTTTGTAGAATTCTTATTTGCCAGATGACGCTCAAATTGAAATGTATCAATATAGAATGGGAAAGTGTTTTAGGACTGAAACTTCCTGGGAGTGTTTTACCATAAATATTCTTCCAATTATGTGAAATCATTTGTATTTCCATTATAAATGCAACAAATATCAACTTTGCACTTTGCTTGTGAGATATGAAATGTCTTTTTTTTCCCCTTTGCACCCTTAAAATAAAGGCAAAATGAATTATGGTTCAACTCTCAAAATCAGGATGAAAAAAAATAAGTATGTTCCTGCTGCAAAGTCAGAGGGGAGCAGTGAAAAGTGCCACTTCAAAGTAATGCCTAGTGTTTAGGTATTTTAAGTTATCCTACAATAAAATAATTTCTATAAGAACTTATGCTTCCTTTTTTCTACATCGGTCTCTTGGCACTCTGCAGGGCTTGGCCACATCTTTTATTTGAAGAATCTGTTGAAAAAAAACCTTCAAAATTTACATTAAGACAATTGACTCTTTTAGGACACCTATAGTTAAGGAGCTATATAGACATATTTTTGGTGCGCCTTTAAAGTTAGTTTTCTCTTTAAGAGATTACATTAAATTATTAAATCTAATATCAGCCCTCAAGTTTTACTGTGTGAGTTTGGTGGGGTTTTTTACATTAGGCATTTCTTCAGGGTTTTTCCTCTGTGAAACTTTTAAATGTCATCAGTGAATGTTTTCCAGTCCTAGATCTGATGGAAACCACAGGTACCTTCAGCAGTTCACTAGGAACTCAACCCAGGTGTTGGGAACTCTAGACTACAGCAGCACATAATGTTTTAGGACAGCCACAGGATAGTCCCTGTGGGGACCCACTAACAGCCATCTGTCTCTCATTGTTTGGAAGGAAAGCTGCTCATCTATCCTCTGTGGCGGCTTTTCTTTTTTACTTCCTTGCTCGCTCTCAATAATCTAGATATGTAGTGGCTGTGGGATTTTCTCCTCTTAAGTAATAATTAGACACTGGGTTGTGATGATAATCAGACATGACCCAGCTAAAACCAGATAAAGACTGGGGCTGAGAGCAGGGCAGTGGAAGAGCATTGCAGCTGAGTCCGAAGGTCTCCCTGAATCTTCAAATGCCTGTTAGGGACAAACCTATCATGAGATCTACCAGAAATTGCATGATTGCTAGAGGATATAGGCAGACTGCAATAAACTTGGGAAACTCAAAACTCCTTCCTTAAATAATATTTGGAGCTGAGTGCTCTTGGAGCACATTTTTATGTAATAGTAGAGTTTCTTCTATTCTCTGTCTTCTTATAGCCAAGCTAGATGGGAGGTGTGCTGTAGCTCAGGGAGAGCTGTGGCATGTTGGCCTGTTCTTACTCTTCGTACTCAGAGTGTAGGTGCAAGCGTGCTCATAGCTCAGCTACCTCAGGCTTATTCGTGTTTCCCCTGCTTTGGATAGGGAAACAGGTAACACATCTCAAAGGGCTGTAAGGAAAATAACTTTCAGCCTTGGCATTTCAGTTGTCCTTTCAGTACTGTAATAGAGGCAGTGGTCGGCTTTTTTAATGCTGTCTGAGATACCAGGAGTGGTCACTGAAGCAGTAAAATGGAAATTCAGTCACTTGTAATGAAAAGTGAGGCAGAAGATGATCAGGTGCTAAGATGTGTTTCTTTTGCATGGTTGTCATATGAGGTCTGAATACCTGCCCACCCATGCTGTTACTCTGTTCCTGGGTAGCCCGGCCCCCTCCAAGTGCGTGAGCTGCTGTTTGTGGGACACAATTTGTTTCCAAGCCAAATAGTAGCTTTCAGTTTGTCCTTGGTTAGAATTTAATACCACATTATGCATCAGGTTGGGGGCTTTTTCTTGCTTTACTTCAGCTGCTTTTGCAACTGGAGGTAGCTTTAAAAATACTTTGCTCATTATATCCTTGTTTGATTTAATATTGTTTGTTGAAGTCTTATTGAAATGGTTGCCGTAAGTTTATTAGTGAATACTGAGAACAGTTAAGTAATGTTTGCTGACCTGTAGAATTTTTAGAAGGTAAGTTGGATGTACTGATGATCTTTTTAAGATCTTTAAGCTTCTGCTCTTGTAAACCTGTAATTTTTTATAATAATTAATTTCTTGATGAATTTCAGCTCTTTAAAAAACCACACCCACCAAAGCGTGTTAGAAGCCGACTGAATGGAGAGGCTGTGGGAACCTCTGTGCCCCCTGGTTCCACAAGTGACAAGATTTTTTTCCATCATTTGGACAACCTGCGGCCTTCTCTTGCCCCAGTGAAAGGTAAACTATACAACCATGGTATTTTTTCTGGTTTCTTTGCCAGAGCATTCGGAGTTTCAGCAAGATCATCGTTTTCCATATTTGCTTAGTTCTAATGTTCTTAACGCCTGTACTTTTGTGGGAATGACAAATTTAAAATATGCCAATGCTGTAAGATTATGTTCTTAGCTACCTTAAAGTGTCCTTGGGAAGCAGCAAATCTGTGTCCATTTAATATAACTTTTTTAAAATAGAGGGATAAAATTGGGCCCAAGCGCCTCTCAAGTTTTAAGTTAACAAACTATTCAGAGGACGTTGCTTCTTGGCCTGCGATAGCCTCAAGTTTTGTCATTTTCATAGCAGAGAGATTCTTTATTACAGTGCCAAGAAATACGGAGAAATATTAGCAGGAAAGGCTAGTGTTGGTAGCTGCACTGAGACAAAAAAAAAAAGCTGATTTTTTATTTCATATCTAACATTGGACTGAATGGAATGTAATTGTCTGTGAGGCAGGCAAATGCTATATATTATTTCTTTCGTAGTTGATTAAATCAATCTGTGCCTTCCTGCTGTAAAGAGAGAAGGGCATACTATTACACAGGACATAGCAGCACTACACTGTTAAGGCAGGAAATTAGAAATCACTAATCTTTATTTGCAAAGCTTGGGGAAAAACAGATAGGACACTGCAGGCTGTAGTCAGGAATGTAGCCTGTGGGAACGCTTGGCCAAGATGTTGGAATTGATACCAAAAACTTATTTTCACTTGTGCTGAAAATGGTACAATCACTTTTAATGGGCACAGACACCTTGTTTGAAGAACACCTTGCGCAGCATCGCAGATGGGATCAGAGCTGCTGTGATCCTCGGGGTGTTATCACCATTACTAATGGTGCTTAGCCTTGCATTTGTTAGGAATGTAGCAAAAGTTGCCATCATTGCAGTTGAAACAAAGATATGTATAGCATAGCAAATACAGAGATCCTGCTTTTGTAGAGCGTCAGGTATTTAATGGGATCAGATAATATTTGTCTCTGCTAGCCACAAAACATAACTCTGTCTTCTTTTTTAGAGCTCAAGGAGCCTGTGGGACAGATTGTGTGTACAGATAAAGGCATTCTGGCAGTAGAACAGAATAAGGTTCTCATCCCACCTACATGGAATAAAACTTTTGCTTGGGGCTATGCAGACCTCAGCTGTAGGCTGGGTACCTACGAGTCGGACAAGGTTTGTTATCTGAAATTTGTTTCAGTGCTGAATGTAGCAAAAGCAGTTAGTACTCAATAGTGGAAAAAATATAACAATGGAAATTTATTTAACATGTGAATTAAATAATCTTGTACTACCTATGTTTTATTGCTCCCTAGCTGTGGTTTTCATCATAACACTTGCAGAATGACATAAACCAATTAATATTTTTTTACTAGGTCTGCAAAACATAAATGAATTAAATCTATGTAGTTAAAGCTCATCTCTCATGTTCTTTCAGGAGGCATCTTATAGCAGAGGCTACGATTGCTTCTGTTTGAGGAAAAACTGTAATTAGTTGCTTAATGGTCCAGCATGCAGAGTAGAACTCAGGTTTTTATTTTTATGCTACCAAACACTAATCCTGCAAGTAATTCTTCTTTGTTTTCTTTATTTCTAGGCAGTAATTGTTTATGAATGTTTGTCAGAATGGGGTCAGATACTGTGTGCCATTTGCCCAAACCCCAAACTTGTTATCACTGGAGGAACAAGCACAGCAGTATGTGTGTGGGAAATGGGCATCTCCAAAGAAAAAGCTAAAGCCCTCACGCTGAAACAGGTAAAAATAAAGATGCATTTTACATAAATTATGTTACAAGATCAAAGGAGTTATGCAAAGGATGTTGCTGGCATAGTAAGCTTTGGAACCATGAGTCCAGCAGACCTTTGGAGAACTGAGTAGTCGAGATACTGATCTGCACGGAGTGACCAAAATGCATCTTTAAAAATGCAACCTTTTTAAGGATAGTTGATCACCAGGAACTTTTTGGTGAGATGGGGAATTTGGTAATGATGTTAACAAAATTATACAGGTGTATTTCATGAAATCATCTGCTTTATTGTAGTGTTGTATGTAAAATACTCCGATCTGAAAACTATACCAGGTAGGCAAGTGAAGGAGACTGTCTTAAAAGTTCATTTTCCCTTTCTAATTTTTTTCATTACTTTTTTCTTTAGAAATGTGTATATTTAAATTACATTTCTGCACAAAACTTTGCTCTTTCTGGCAGTGATGTTTGTGGAGCAGAGTGTACTTGTTCAGGATCACCCTAAGTTGTTCTTGCCCTGTTAATTCAAAACATCAGCTTTTAATCTAACAAATGAGCACCCGTGTTTTAAAGTCAGTTGCTGCTAAGTGCAGAGTAAGTCTTGTGTGTTTACTTTAAAAAAAAAACCCCAACAACCCAAACCCAAACAAAAAAAAAAAAAAACAAAAACACCCAGCCACCTCTAAATATTCTAGAAGCTGTGTATTATTGTTATAGGTAGCTAGACTGTTAAGTGTTACGGTTCCTGGTAGCATCTTAGTAGCAGGACTTTTTCCAGAGGAAAGCTTCCACACAAACTTAAGAGAAGAAATTTAGAGAATTATTTAATAACTTTCCTTGCATGGTCTCCAACAACGGTCCAAAGCTGTGTTTCCAAAGCGTTTTACTTAAATTCAGGAGGGCATATTGAAGACCATTTACCGTACTTTAGTCAGTGGTTTGTAACTGAGTAAGATGCAATAATCTGACTGTATTCCAGACTCCTGTTCCAAGGTTAGGTTAAGACTAAAATGTAAAAGTATAATACAAGTAGATGCTTGTAATTTTCTCCTCCTTCCAATTGACTTTGCCTCTTTGGTTGCAACTCTTTCTTCTCTCTCTTATGTTTTCTCAAACTACAACAGAAGTTTATGTAAGAGGCATTTTATATTTACAAAGAATTTCACTTTTCAGAATGTAATTTCAGGTGCAGCCTGGTACACGTACTGACCCTACAAATAGGCTACTGATGCAGATGGGGGATGCAGAATGGGTTGGAAATGTATTTTTGTTTTGTTTTGGTTTTTTTTCCTGAATAGAAGGCTCATATAACTAGAATGCTAATATAACATTAGACCATTGAAGGCTGGTTTTGTGAGAGTACTTTTGAATGGAAAAAATATTACTGCTATCATTTTCAATTATGAAAATAGTTGCCAACTGAATAGTTCTAAGTCAGTTGCATCTTCTGATAGGATATTTATGTTTACATTATCTGAATCTTTGTCCTCTCCCCTGATTGCAGCTTGTTCCTCCTGACCTTTGTTTTGCAGGCATTACTGGGTCATACTGACACTGTCACGTGCTTAACAGCATCGCTAGCTTATCACATAATTGTGAGTGGATCACGGGATCGCACCTGCATCATCTGGGATTTGAATAAACTCTCCTTTCTAACACAGCTTCGAGGTCACAGGGCCCCAGTTTCAGCACTCTGTATAAATGAATTAACGGTAAGAACCAAATAACATTCACCAATGTGCAGTGGGAACAGTAGCAACAGAGTCAGAAATCGTTAAACTGAAGAAAAACAAACCAGACTTTTCTGTTAGTTTGGCAAAACTCATATAACTTGTCTGAAAACTAATTAGCTGGTTTAGGGAATAATTTCCGTCTTTTGTCCAGAGACGCATGTGGGTTTATTCCATGCAACGCGGCTTGAACTCGGAAGGGCTTAACAACTGTGCTGGCAGCAGTACAGCTAGCGTGGCCTTCAAAGGGGGTTGTCAAACCTGCCACAGGAGCTAAGAAAATGTTTTGATATGTGACCTTGGTTGACTTCTGTTCTCTTACGCTTGATTTAAAGGAAGCAGTAGATACCTTGGATGAAGCTGCAGTGACAGTTGTAGCGAAAACAGGCATATCCTAAAAGCTTGTCTCCCTGGTGGTCCTATAAGTTACAGGTTGCCATTTATCCAGCTCCCATACACATCAAAGAATTTGCCAGAGTTGAGACTTTATGTAGCTGGAACGTCAGGGCTGGATGGACCGTGTTGCAACTGGAGCAGATGTAATAGCTGAAATCAAGACAAAACAGGGCTGTAATGCAAGGAGAGGATAGTAAGAGGCACAGTTTATTAGTTGCTAGTAGTCTGGTGGTTGTAGTGTTGCCAGTGTTTTAGACTGCAGCTCCCGTTTCCTCGCTGCCCTAGTTTGGACCATCTCTTACTCTTTTCCCAATAAAGAAGCAAATGAAATTTAAGGTGGTACATGTTTTTGAAAAAAAAAAGTGAAGTCTACATCAGCAGTCTTTGAAAACTGAGAAGGGAAAGTACTGAAAATAGGCTGCTGGATTGTTGGATTGTTATGCTGTGAAAAATGGAGGAATTGATCTACTCCTTGTATGCTGTAAATACAACAAGTAGGTTGCTACTAAGTCTGGTTGTCTATGTACAATTTTAAAATAATGCATATCATCCTAAAGATTTGTTCAGGTAGCCAAACTCAGCTTGAATAGAACTTCCTGAAAAGTGCCAGCCTTGATAGCTGAACTTGGCTTATAAATGAACTTGGCTTCTATTTTTTGCTGAAGAAAACCTGAGGCTTGTATTGAAAAATGAAGGTTTTATTTATATTTGCAGGGGGATATTGTGTCATGTGCTGGCACTTACATCCACGTGTGGAGCATTAATGGCAGCCCTACCGCAAGCGTAAACACTTTCACTGGCCGAAGCCAGCAAATAATGTGTTGCTTTGTGTCAGAGATGAATGAGTGGGATACCCAGAACGTCATAGTAACAGGACATTCAGATGGAGTTGTCCGGGTAAGTACCAGGAATCGCTGCTTGGAAAAATAAGTTTATGCCTTAGTAGTAGTAATAGTCAGAGAAGTCGTGTCTGTCCAACATGGTGTCCTGGCTGGTACCAGAAGCTGTTCTGCTCTACTTGGGTGCTCCACCTGAAGAATTAGTCCTGCAGGAAGGAGCGAGTCCAGGCTGCGTAGACAATGCAGACTGCTTTTGGTGCTGGAACCAGCTGTGCCATCTCTGGCCAGGGTGGTGCACTGTGTCCTGTCCACAAGTTAAATGGACATTGAAGATTCATGGAAAACTCTTTCAGTGAGCTGACCTTCCTGTGCAGTTTTCTTTCTCCTTTTCGATGCACCCGTTGTGGTGTGGTAACTGACAAGAGTCACCAACGTACATTTTCCTTCCTGCTGTATTTTGGTCACTTTCTGGTCACCAGCTTTCGTGCCTGGAGGTTGTAGTTTTTGTTCACTATTTTTGTTCTACACACCTTGAGACGACTCATTTTGCTGCCTAGAAAGAAAAGGGGAACTTAGTGGCAACTCTGATTACAGCGAGTCTGAACTGATTTTCAGTACTTTGCTGTGTGCAGTCCTGGTCTGCATTAACTGGAGTCTGCTGGTCAGATTGCTATCTGGAGTGGATTTTTTTTTTATTATTTGAACAGCTAAGATGTTAAATAACAGCACAAGGCTTGTTCACTTGTGATTTAGGCATGAACAGGGCTTAGTATGGAGATGTGACCTGCCTCTTGTGCTGCCAGTGCAAACACACAGTTCTAATAAGCCATCTTAACTCTAGAAGTAGCTCTGAAGCAAGCTGAGTTCTGTTTTACTTATCCCCTGTCCCTCCAGTTCTGGCGGATGGAGTTTTTGCAAGTTCCAGAAACACCAGCTCCAGAGCCTGTGGAGATGCTGGAAATGCAAGAGGACTGTCAGGAAGCACAAATAGGTATGTCTCCTGACAAGTGTTTTGTATTTGCCTTTTATCTGATCTTCACCATATAAAGGTAAAATCCTGTGGTAATACAGTACAGAATGGACGACACTGGATTTTGTCTCAAAAGACAATGAGCATCCAGTGGGCATTAAAAAAATAGAGAATGTGAGTTCTTTCTTACCACCTCGCTTAGGGTAGTTTCATACTGCTATGAGAAAGAAAAAATCATGCCCATGATAACTTTTTTTTTCTGTGAAGACTGAACTTTTCTGGGGGTGGTTGTTTTCACTATCGGTGAACTGAATGGATGCTACCATTGTCCAAAAAGCTAGATATTTTTTTTTCTTTTATTTTGAAATGGAATTACAGCACAACAGCCGAGTTAAAAAATCTACTGAAGGAACAACATGCTGTTCAGACAAGCAGGGCTGGCCATATCATTTTCCCCTGTTGGAAGACTGTGGTCCATGCTCAATGGGTGTTTCTTTTAGACATCTCATCTTCCTCTTGCCCTACTCATATTGAAGATATAATCCGGATTTGGATCTGGATTGCAAGATACTCATTAGTAATTATTATATAAATACAGCTTTTTTTTTTTTTCCCAGTGTCCCTAGGAATATAAATATATTTGGCAGTTGCTTTCCTGTATTAACAAAACATATTATTAATGAATCAGCATCATGTTTCTCAGTCAACCAGAGTTTCAGCATGGCTGACTGTGTTTACTTGTGTAAGTTTGGCTGAAAGGCAGCAGGCTTTGGTTTTGTTAACTTCAGCATTTTTAAAAATTCTACTCATTGTGTCTCTCGTAGCTTACCTCAGAGAGACTATCACTGGAAATAGCTTTAGCTAAGGAGTGCCATTTTCTGACAGACCAGTGCAGAGAAGATGAATAGTGTGATTCCTGGTGGGAGCTGAATCTCTGCAAAGGCTTTGAGATGCCTTGAGTTTCCCTTTAGTTATGCTGTGGTGGCTATAAGCAGCCTTGCTAACAATATCTTCTCTCCTGTTGGGTGAATCCAGGGCAGGAAGCCCATGAAGAGGACAGCAGTGACTCCGAAGCAGATGATACATGCATAGGCCAGGACACAAAACTGCAGGAGAGCCACAGTCAACCAAGCAGCACCAGTCACAGGCCTAGATCATCATCAAACAGAGCAGCGGCAGCATGGTCAGCAGACAGCGGCTCTGATGACTCCAGGCGTTGGTCAGACCAGCTCAGCTTGGATGAGAAAGACGGCTTTATCTTTGTGAATTATTCTGAGGGACAAGCAAAAATGCATCCCCATGCTCAGGTTAACTACCCGCAACCCAACTATGCTGAAGCACGGCACTACAGCAAGCTCAAACCAGGTAAAAAAATCTGAGCACACTTTCTCTGTCACATAGATGTGCTGTCAGCACTGATCCACGAGGCAGTCTCTGTCTGTGCAGCTCTGAGCAGGGCTGGCTGATAAATTCCAAAATGATCAGTGAAGAGAAAAAGTTGTGTGCAAAGGTTGCATGTTGTTCAAACTTTTCCTGAGAAGCTGCGCTCAGTTTACTCAGGCCAGCAGCGAAGCCACTTGCTTGCCACCACCACAACCCCCTGCGGTGGGATAGTGGAGAGAACAGCAAGAAAAAAAGCAAGGGAACTCTTGCGTTGAGATAACGCTAGTCTAATAAGTGAAGGAAAGAGGAAGACAAAACAAGTGATGCAAAGGCAATCACTCGCCACCTCCTGCAAGCAGAATGATGACCGGGCAGTTTCTGACAAATGGCTGCCTTCTCCAAAAAGCCCTTCTCTCAGTTTTATTGCTGCACATGATGTTATACAGTGTGGAATATCCCTTTGGTCGTTTGGAGTCAGCTGTCCAGTTTATGTCCCCTCCCAACTTACCACACACCTCCAAACTCCTGACAAGTGCTGGGGGGCAGAGCAGAGTGGCAAAAACAGAAAACCTTGACACTCTGCAAGTACTGCTGAACAACAGCCAAAACACTGCTATGTCATTGGAACTGGTTTAGTCACTGTTCAGTCTTTTTTTATGAAGAAAATTAATGACAGTTGGAAATCTGAGTCTTGACTTTAAAAATAAAAGAAAATAAATAAAATAAAAAATGAAGCTGTCCCAGTCCTTTCAGGTTTTGGTACAGGGCTTCCCTGTGTATGTCACCATTCTCTGCAACTCCCAACTGGAGTTAGAGAACTTGGAGGCTCTGTGCATTGTTTTGTATCCTCTCCTTTCTTACATGCACTGGGGAGCAGTTGAAAAATGCATTTTCCCTGAGTGAAACGTGAGTCAGAGTTGTCTCTGGGGGTTGATTTTTACTTTCTACAAAGTTGCACATAAAGGTATGTTTGAGGAGGAGGGAACAAAAATGAGAACAAGTAATTTTGCTTTTTCCTTTCCTGTTTCCCATTCATTTCTAGGATACAGATGGGAGCGTCAGTTGGTGTTTAGAAGCAAACTAACTATGCATACGGCCTTTGATCGCAAAGACAACGCACATCCAGCAGAAATCACTGCACTCGGCATCTCTAAGTGAGTAGCTCACAAGTGATTGCTTAAAACATTTTTTCAGTGTTATCAGCAGGAAGCAGTACGAACCAGCCATTGTTCTTTGTATAATGCTGTTTTGTGGTGCTTCTGTTTAGGGCAGCCTTGTTCAAGGACTGAGATAAAAACACACTAAAATAAGTAGACTTACTTGGCTGTATTATGTTACATAGAGTGTTGTTGTAGCTTCATTTCTCAGTCAGACCAGGCAAATTTGAGCATTAGTTACTATGCCAGTAGGTTAACATATTACATATTCTGACATGTGAAATCAGTCTGCACATTACTGTGTCAGAGTTGTTGCAGGAATGCTTTTGCTTCTTTCTTGCAGGGATCACAGCAGAATTCTTATTGGGGACGGTCGAGGCAGAGTGTTCAGCTGGTCCGTAAGCGATCAGCCTGGCCGATCTGCAGCTGATCACTGGGTGAAGGACGAGGGGGGAGACAGCTGTTCGGGCTGCGCGGTCCGGTTTTCACTCACTGAGAGGCGGCACCATTGCAGGAACTGTGGACAGCTCTTCTGCCAGAAGTAAGCCAGCCAACAGTCTCCTTTTGGGCTCTTTTGCATACAGAATTCTAGGCTGGGTAAAACTGTAACATACCACAGAACTTCTGAAAGACTGAGGTTTCCTTATCTAAACAGAACTGATGAAGAAAAAAAACATCAAAACTCTCAAAACTGCTGGGGAGGAATTAGAAAAGATAGACCAACCCCTTGATAAATCCAGTTTGCAAGAGAGGTATCAGGAGGGAATGAAATCTGCTTGCAGCTTTAAAAAGCTCCCTGTCACCCATCTGGGAAAAACTCTAGACAAATGAACTTAGGCAAAAAAAACCCACCAACCAAACGAAAAAACACAAGCAAACCAACCAACCAACCAAACTTCTTTTGCAGCAGCTAGTTGTTCATGTCAGTCTACAAGCAACCCAATCAAAATGTAAACTGTGGGCAGGACTGTAAGAAAGCTGATTTAGGAGCTAGTAGCATGCAGCCTCAGACAGGAAAATGTGTGACACAGAGGATGTAGGTGAGCTCCCCTTACCCAGGAACTGAGATGGGAGTCTCTTCTCTGCAGCACTGCATCAGAGATGGTATTTCTAGTTTCATCTCTGTAGCTATGCTCTGAGTCTAAACTGGTGACAACAGCTTTTTTAAAATTACCTCTCTTGCAGAGTCATTGCATTGATTCTGTGGTGATCATACAAGCTAAATTCTGCTTCAGCCACACTGCATTGCATTTCTTTGTCAAGATAAGCTTGGACAGTTTTCTGGTATTTGAAGTCATGATGGTGATTTCCACACCTGGACAGAAAATGGCCAGGTTGGGAGAGGACCTGTATTCACAGCGATGTTTGTTTTCCTCTACAGGTGCAGTAGGTTTCAGTCCGAAATCAAGCGTCTGAAGATTTCGTCACCAGTCAGAGTCTGCCAGAACTGCTTCTACAACCTGCAGCATGAGCGGGGTTCAGAGGAGGGGCCCAGAAATTGATGGGGTCCTGGCAAACGGAGACCCCATCCAGCTCCACTGTCACTCCAAGAACTAGTGAGAGTATCGTGCAGTGATTGGAAGGGATTAGAATACTGTCTGTTTACACTTAAGTTTATACTGAGTTTTAAGCACTAAAAGTAAAAAGGGATCATTGAATTGATTGGTGTTGACAGAAGGTAAATGTGGCTAGCAGCGTAATTCAGTGAAGAGCAAGGCCCAGGAAGACATGATTAATAACCACAACCCCAATAGAACTGTCAATCCCTAAACCTATGTTGACGTGGCTATCGAGAAAATCCTCACTTATCCTAAACACCCGTTCTTGTCTTGTTTTTGTAGAGCTAGTCATCTCTATCAGGGAGGGGGGGAGGGGAAGGCTTTTTAGAAGATAGTTGTAAATCTGCCTTCTTCGCAAGCAACTGTGTATATTGTAAATAGGTATAATGGCCTTTTTATCTAAATATGAACTTAACTGCCTGTTACATGGGACTTCAGATTAACCACTATACTTTGTGTGGCATCTTTATCTCATCTATCAATTTAAATACGAATGTTTAAAAAAAAAAAAAAAAATCAAAAAAACCCCAGAAAACTCAAAGGCATTATGCGTATTTCTGTTAAAAATCCAGTCTGTGCATGTTTGTTCTTTTAGTTGCTCACAGTATCTATCTTAATTTAAGTAAGGCTATTCGTAGAATTACATGGATTTTTTCAAAAGAAAACATTTTTGAGAATAGGACTTGGAGTATTTTATTCTAGCTGTAAGATAACCAAGAAACTAAATTGTACACTTGTGTTGCATTTTATACCAAACTATTTACCACCTCAGTGTTGTTCATATTTAATAAGGCCTCTTTTATACATATGCCAGAGCTGCAGTTTTGTTAATTACTTAATGTTCATTAGCAGCTGATTCATGCAGTGCAAGAACCAGCTTTTATCTTCTTTAGTCAATAGCAATTGGCTTGCATATAGGTACAGAATGAATTCCTTGTGCATAAAATTTAACCGCTGTTGTCCTGTAGCTTGTTTGCAAAAAAAACTTTTGGAACAATAGGCATTGCTCTAACCCAGGGTGATACCAGTCATGTCAGAAATGCTTCGAAGAGCCATCTTAGTGTTTCAGCACATGGCATCGACTTGAGGACAGCAGTAGATTTCCATTGTGGTTTTTAAGTTCCAATATGAATTTAATTGCAGTATTTTTTTACTACTCTGTCATTTATTTTGCACTACATATGGGATGAAGTAGAGACACTGATATCCACTGGGATTGGAACACGTGCATCGGATAGACCCGTGGACGAAACTTCTGAATGAGATCTGGCAGTGGGTTTTTGGTTGGGCGGGGAGGGGGGTGGGCAGGGAGCAGGCTGGTGTTTGGTTTGGTTTTGTTTTTTAACCTATGTGTATATATTTTGTAAATGGGTGACAAACTGATCTAGATCTAGGTATATTCACAACTGATTCTTTTAAATAGCAGTAAGGATGTGGCCCAAACCAACAGAAGACAGGTGGCCCCACTTTTTGAGTGTCTTCACTTGAGACAATGAGATTATCCTTCACTTGGAATGATTTGGGCAGGCTCTGGCCCTGGGACAGCAAATGGTTAAAACTGTCACTGTGGTCATTGGAATTGCATCATGAGAAATGCCAGACCCTCTGTGGTGGTGTGAGCTCCAGAAGGTCCTTCCAGAAGGTCCTTGGCACTGTGGGGGCACGCCTGCCTTCTCTTGATTTGAGCTTCTAGCAGTGAATAATTTGTTAATCCTGACCACTTACTATTTACCCTGGTATAACATGTTTATGCACTGAAGGTTAAATATGTATTTTGATACATGTTTGTTTATTATGTACGTGCTGGTCTGTAAAATGAGATATATTCCTGTTTTAGTATGTATCCTAGGTCCCCAAATGAACAAAAAGGCTTCTCTAGAGCCCTTGCACACTGTTGCGTAAATGCAGGTTTGTTGAGATTAGCTGACCCAAATAGATCCCTTTGGATCCAAAGAGCAATGATTAAGCTGCGGGGCTGCCCTGACAGATCTGTCCCTAAAAACAAGAGGGTCCTCAGTAAGCATATGCGGAGCACTGGAATTTCTGTGTTCAGCTACTCTCTCTAATGTTGCCTTCACCCTTCCCAAAATGATGCGAAACCAGCATAGTTCAGAAGACAGGCTAGTGGCCTTAATGTTTTCAGTTTGAAGAAAAGGCTATTTTAACAACTCTTAAATGCCTTTGAGTCCACAGAGTTTTATTCCCCTTGCCTCCAGATTTCACATCAAACCCAAATTTAAGGAAGACGTCTTTTCTACGGACTGGAACTTGTACAGCCACAAAATTAAACCCTAATAACAACAAGGTTTATGACAGTGACACCAACATAATCTAACCATTAAGTGAGCAGTTGGCAGGTAGTACTAACGCGGGGTCGTGGAGATAGCAGGCCGTCAGTGAGGAGGCAGTCGACTGTGTTCAGCTGCATAAGCACGTTGTACGGGTGGTGTTCTACGCTTTTGCTGTTTGGCAGTGTACTAAAAAAACCAAGGTCATTATTCTTTACCAATTCTGTGGTGTAGAGGTTAGTCCCAATTTACATTTTGCAAACAAATCACTGCAGCCCTCTGACGTAATTCTTTGGTTGCGCTGTTCCAAAACCCACGTTCTTGCTTGTAGGAGGTGGAGGGGGAAAAAACACACCTGCTCATATTTCCTCTGGCAGCTGGTGCTGTGGGCAACTGTTTTGTTCACTTGGGAGTGGGTTTTTTTCCATTTCTTTCAAGCTTCTAATGCAAATACTTGCTTTGTTTTCCACGTAAAAATCTGTTGAGTAGAAATATACTCATGTACACTAACATTAGTAGACTGTATTCTCTGCAAGTACCTCACATGTCTTCTCCTGCCTTGTTCTTTGTAGTATACTTATTCATGTACTCTTAACATTCGTACGTAGTGTGCAACTGTAATGTCATGCTTAGGAGAGGGGGTTGGCTGCTCCAGCCGACGTTCATCAGTTCAATAGCAAAACACTTTAGATAAGTTATTTTGCACTTTCTTATGTATAAAATTGGTAGAAACTTATATTTGCTTTGTATCATTTAAAGACTCCTTTTGTTTCAGTAAATGAACTGTGTATAAAATATTTATGCAGTTAAAACTGTTTTTAGAAAAGTATTTTTAATTTCAGCAAGTTTGGTTACTTGTTGCATGACTATTAACACAGCTGACTTTTTGTGTCAGTGCAATGTATATTTTTTTTGTCCTGTTATTAACTTGTAAGCCCTAGTTAAATGGCCATTTATTTGTACAGCATCAGGAGTAAATTGAAGATAACTGGCTAAGACTGGAGTGTGGAATTTTGTACTATATTGCAGAATCCAATATCTGTTTTTTGGTGGTTACGTAAAAGGCCTGACGATTTACTATCTAGTGTGCAATCTGTGATATCTGAATGTTCATTGTATATTTGTCTCCAATGCAAAAAGGTAGAGTAACACAGTTACAACAATACATAATTAAATGCAATAGTTCAGGTACTGAAGTATTTTTTTCATTTCAAATAAATACCTGCTATTTACCACCAAAAAGCTGTTTTGCATTTGTTGGAAAGACATTGGCAGCTGAATAAATGTTTTTAACATGGGAGTGGTAACTAAGGAGTGACATGTTTCTGTATCGTCGAGAAGAGGAGTAAATTTCTATTGTTACGGTTTTGCTTTCTGAACATGACTGCAGTCATCCATGATGATGGTGTGTGAAATTGTGTGTCTTTGTTTATTCTTTTTACTTTGTAAGTGTTGTCGCAGAGTGTGAAGCCAGCAGAACTTGACAGTGTGTGGAAGAATAGGCTGTACCAATGTAGAGAAAGCAGACAAGAGAATGATGTCAGGTATGCTCGATAAGGACAGTGGAAGAGAGGGAAGTTATCAAAATCCAGTTTAAATCATCTTCCCCAAGGAGAGAATGACTACCAGAGCAGAACTTGACAGCAGGTGAGAAAAAGCCCAGGATCCCCAAATGCTGAAATATCTTCAGTCCATTTTTATACCCTTTTCTAAGCTGGTAATGCTAAAGAATGTGGGTTTTCTTGTTGGCAGTTAATTATTTGCCGACACTGGTGGCTAACAGACTTTTTCTAACTGAAAACCAGGCTTTGATGCAGTTGGGCCCACCATGTTCCCTGGCTGATGAGCACCAGAACTGACATTGCGTTCTTGGTATCTGACAGTAAGTGATTTCTTTGGTTGTAAAAGAAAAGAAACTTCTACCAATGAGCTTAACTGTCAGTGCTCACTGTGTTTAACTCCCTCCATGAACTCTTTGGGGTTTCTAGTTGTGTGTAAGTGTACTCTGAAGCAGTAGTTACAGAGGCAGTTTCATGGCCTATCTTGGTTATATAGCATTGGTAATTTCCTACTCAGATATTTCCATATTTTAAATCTTTTCATACACTGAAAAAAATGTTTTTCTCTTTGACAGTTAAAGAGGATTTGCTGTACTTCTCAGCATACCTGCAGATGCTTGACAGCTGCAGTCCTGCATGCTGTTCTGCTGTCATGGAGCAGGGCACGGCTGACCTTCGGCCAAGCGTTTTGAGCCAGTAAACCATGCCTGCTCTGGGAGGTAGGGTCTGCCATCGCTGCCCACTCTTTGAGGGGAGAGACGCTCTCCTAACAGCAGCTCCAGGCTGGTCTGTGCAGCTGGATCAGTCCGTATGCACTTATTTGAACTTAATTTTCCTGTAGGCAAAAAATGCGTTAGCCACCTTCTTTGGTAGGCACCATGTGAAGTTTGCTAACTTGTGCTTAATTTGGTACAGCATTTTGAGTGATGCAAAGAATTGCAATTAGTGTCACGTCCTGCCTACAGAGTGCCCTGCAGCACCTCGGCTCCACAGCTTGTGCAGTCTGATGGAGGGCATCCCTCAGCTTTGGGAAGGTGAGCCCGCCTCACGGGGGGTGGTGGTGTGGCCCTCACGTGCCCTCAGCACATGCTCTTCTCCACCTCTGCCAGCCGGTGATGTATCCAAAAACTCCCTTCCACAGGTCTCTGAGAAGCCTGCCTTGATGAAAATAATAAAAAAAAATTGCAAATTGCCGCTCTGAGTTTTCTGAGCGGGTTGTGGAGCCAGGGGCTGAGTGCTATGACGGGAGCCTGGCAGGCAGGGCTGTGCCGCTGCCTTTGGCATCCCCAGGCATGGTGGGCAGTGGAAGTGGCAGGAGCAAGCGTGGGAAAGTGGTGGGGGCTGCAGTCCTGATGGACCTTTTCATTGGGAAAGTCCAGTCCCTGCCCCATGGAGCACAGGCTTCAGTGTTGACGTTAAGATAGTGCAATTTAGTGTCCCTGTTGCAAATCAGATGCTGGGAGAGTTACTTTGGTTCCTTTCTGTCCAAACAAAAAGGTGAGTAATTAGGAAAGCCATAGCCTTTTGTGAGGCTCCTGCACTAATCCTGAGTCCGGGAGAAGGAAGAACAGTGCCCTGTGAAATTCACGTCAGCTGAAACGTCAGTGTTGGAGCCATGAAAACCCCAGCAGGCATCAGATGGGCCAGCAGCCAGTTTTGGAGTGAAACAAGGCAGTCGGTGAGTGACAGGGCAGCTCACTGGAAGCGCGCCAGCCTTTAACTCCAGCTCCACCACAGCTCCCACCAGGCAGAAGCACCTCCTGGGGACAGGTTTTCAATTTAGCATCCAAAACAAATGTCTGGGTCTTCCAGTGCATCTGTTGGGTGTGCCAGTGGTTCACAGAAGGTCTGTAGCTGTTTGGTTTCGGGGTGGGGAACTGTTATGAACTAAAAAATGCAGCATTTCATTCTGTGATAGTGCCATAGCCCAGTCCAAATTTGTGGCAAATTTGCTGTGACCATCAGGGTTATGACAATTCTGACAGTTCAGAAAGGTGAGGGTTGGAGCCTGCTTTGCAGGCTCGGCGTGTTTTGTGCTGTATGCTACTGTAAAAAATGCATATGTATTTTTAAAGAGTTCCTGGCAGTGGAACGCGTCTGTCTCCGCGTCAGGACGCTGGTGAGGTTAGCGTGCCATGCAGTGTACAGAGGAGGACAGGGTAAGCGAGCACAGAAACAGGGCTGATGTGTTGTGGGGGGCAAATTCTGCCCTGTCTTCCTGGGGGAGTTGAGTGGTGTTGCATTGGGGGTGGGGCTGGCCTCAGAGGAAGGGGAATTTGTAAGAAATGGGACCAAAACTTGAACACAGCTACTGATGAGCATAAGCCGTCGTGGCTGCTCAGGGGTCCACCACGGGCCCTGGCACACTGCCCCAGCTGAGGCCCCACGCGCTGTGGGGCAGACAGGCCAGTGGGAGGTGCAGCATCATTTTCCTAGGTGTGCATGTCTAGGAAAAGCTGTGAAGTCATTATTTTTTTGGAGGGGAATGATAAAAAAAAATGTAATGACCACATTAAATAAATGAAGGGTAAAACTAGACTGCCAAGAGCCAGTGGTAGCTCAAATCCAGCCAGTCTTCCGGGTGCTGGGCCTTTGGCTGTCCCACCAGCGCCTTGCCTCGGCGGGAGGATCTGCTCCCTCCCCACTTTGGGTGCCACTGCAGCCCGAGCCACCTACTCTGCTGTGTGGGGCAGAGCTGCAGGGAGGTTAAAGGGCTGCAGCACTGAGCAGGAGCAAAAACAACCTCTGGGCAAGGGTATGTTGCAAATGTAAATACTGACGTGGGGGGCTGGGTGTGGGCACGCAGAGCGTGGCTCTTGCCCAACAGTGGTGACAGAAACCGTGTGTAATCAGCCACGACCCCTGTCTGGTGGGGGGCTGTTGGGGGGCTGTGGGGGGCGTTGACACAAGCTGCTTTCAGCTCTGGGCAAAGCTTCCAGCCCTTCCCGGGGCCCAGCTTCTGTGAGCACCCCACGTGAAAGCAAGGGCTGCTTTTAAAGCTTAGCTGCTGTCCTGTCACAGGACAACTGCTCCGCTTGCGGAGTAACCTGGGGGCCATTTCCCAACGACTGCGAAAGGGCAGGCGTGAGGCAAGGGCAAAGCCAACGGGTTTCCCAACACACTACCCAAGCCACCAACTCACCTACCTGAGCAGTGATTACTGTATGTTTACCATCATGGGATATTTGCATCCACCTAGCAGCTCATCAGCTCTGAACTGAGCTGAGAAGGGGAGTGGCAACAAAGGGCCACAGAAAAGGACTCGCTTCAGTCCTGAAAGGAAGGGCCGGGGCTCAGCTGTAGGGAACTGCTAGGACTTCACTGAAGTCAAGGCTGCTCCTTTCAAGGGAGAGAGTGAAAGTTGGTTTGAGTTCAGCTGTAAAAGCAGTAGCACTGCTCTCAGGGTTACTTCTGTGGACGAGTTGAAACCCTTAGCTGTTATTTTCATTTTTTTTTAGCATAACTGAAAAGCCTTGAACGCACGCAGAAGCCAAAATACATTCTTAGATTGAGGAGGCCTAATTTCTTTCCTAATTGCTCACCATGACAACTACCCAGGGTGCTTTCCTGCTTCACAAAAGAATTATTTTTTTAAGACAGACTTGTTTTAGAGAGAGGGCTTTCTGATTTCTTGGTATTGTGTAACATATCAAGAGACAAAAATAGCAAGTTAGAACATGTTGTCCTGATGCAGCAAAGCCCATGGACACTGACAGCACAGAGACAGAAGGTACTTCGCACTGATTATCACTGGATGAATGTCTTTGTAGGCAAAGCCTTGGTTATCAGAAGCTTTTTATGGCAGGGGCTGAGGCCCAGGACTGTCGCAACACAACTTGAGAAGCAGAAACTTTTCTGGTAGTTTGCAGTGCAGTGGAAGATGAAAAATCCATTTGTAGTGACACAACTCTAGAAGGCAAGTCTTTATTAAAAGATCTTTTAAACATTCCAGTACAGACTTAGCTGCTCCACTGTAGCTTTGAACTGATGAAGACGAACAAACATTTAAAAAAAAAAAGGCAAAATGGACATCTCTGTAAAATGAAGTAGTAGATGAATTATGGACACTGATGACACCAAACATAAACATCAAACCACAGGAATTATACACCGTCTTAAGGCAAGCTATGTAATGAACGTATGCAATTGCACTTAAGTCTGTAGAAAGTTGTGACACAAACCACTGCCCAAGCCCTCTAATTCCCGGGTCAAGAGGACACCCCACTGGGTATCTCTGCGTTGAGAGCAGCAGCTTTGGAACCTGGGAATACCCAGAGTGTCGCTAGACCAAACATTCGGCTTGTTGGGTAAGTGACCAACGGACCTAGTGGTGCCCAACTGAATTTATTTAAGATAAATTAATATTAAGCCAGTTTCACTGTTACCTGTTGTTTTGTGCTTCTCCCTTAGCTAGAAATCGCAATGCCTTTGACCACAGGACACTCCCCTGCTGAGACAGAAAAGGTGATCTGATACCCTCCTCCTATGGAAGTCAGCAGAAATCCTGCAGTGAATCCAAGCTTCTCTCAATTTTCATTTCCCCCAAGTATGTAAAAAGCAGTAATATTGCCGATTTCTGTCCACACTCCTCACTGTATTGAGGATTTGGTGTTAAGCGAACTGTTGGATTTCATCCCCATTTCAGTCTCTTGCACTGTGCTCATGTTCCAGACAGACTAGCTCTCCTACATCAAGGCTGCAAATGGCATTTTAGTGAATTCCCTCTACAAAGTATGAAAGATCCCTTTCCAGGCGGTGGAGAGACTGAGCTGGAACTCCAGTTGCAGTCTCAACAAGTGTCCTACTGAATCCTCCAGCAACATGAGGCACTGTGTGCCTTCCATATCCTCACAGCCGGACAACGTTTTTGGTTTTCTGCGCCCCCAGCCCCACCTCCTGCAGTGCCTGTACAGTGAGAGCTACCACTGCTCCAAGGGGATTGTTCAGGCAATAAGATACCCTTACCAGATCCAATGGAGTTCAGAATCCACCTCTAAAAGGCAGGAAAAAAAGCAAACACTTGTTACAGTTTGCTCAATAGGTCGCCCTTAATGTTCAGTTCAGTCTGTAATAAACAAAACATACCACTGTCCTTGTTGAAACAACAGATGCATGGGAAAGGCAGGGAGCTAGAGAACAAATTACGATTCTGTTTCATTTCAAAGTGTGAGATACCTCTGCTGATCCTTCAATACTAAACCTCTCTGACAGGCAACATCTGCTGTTAGGACAATGTGCTCTTTGTCCTCAAACTGAAAGGAGCTCTCCGCTGGGCAAGAGAATTTCGCTGATCCCCCTGGGCTGTAAAGCTTGTTGCTTGCAGAGCTGCCATAGGCAGCAGGAGGCTTTTTGACTAGACAGAAAAAAACGAACCACAAAGCTGGAAGTGCAGCTTCATCACAGCAGAGCAGTACCTAGCTCTGGTGGAGAACCCTGTGCCAAGAGGTTTGCTGGCCAGATAGATGTTACCGCAGCTCTGCTAATTTGATC
Organism: Tetrax tetrax; assembly: GCA_009806455.1. Classification (NCBI taxonomy): domain Eukaryota; kingdom Metazoa; phylum Chordata; class Aves; order Otidiformes; family Otididae; genus Tetrax; species Tetrax tetrax. The sequence continues at coordinate 186,385 of WHYT01017390.1, read as the reverse complement.
CCCTGGTACCACTACGACAAACCACTTCCATTTTCCCCAACATGGCTTTACTCCACTGACTTCATGCACCCCAAATTCACTGCCGTACACCTATGCCCCACTCAACACATGAACGTAGTGGCAAGGCTTGCTCTGTCGACACAGTACCAGTGTTAAAATAACCCCAAAACTGAAATGCAAGGGCAGGGACTTGTGCTAATGATTCTTCAGTGTGAAGTGTCAAATGACGAAAAATCCATCACTCAGGAAATTGCAGGGTGTTCCTGACTTCTTGGAGAAAAACCAAGTTTGGTGCAGTTGCCGCTAAACCTTAGAGGAGTTCACTGTCACCTTGGCAGGAAAAAGCAGTACTGTGGGTCAGGAGGCAGAGACCAATGGTCCTGGTAACAGAGTGCAGCTCCACCCACCAGTAGCTCATCTGCTTCCGAAGGAGATGCAGAAAACCACAGAGAACAGGCAGGGAATACCCTGTGCATAAGAAATGTCCTTCTGTAACCTCCTGTGTTATTGATTTGCTTTTGCTTAGAGCAAAATGGCTTGTATCTTAGTTTATGTACGTGCTAATTTATTTGTGACATTCATTGGTAGCTGTACTAAGTGCCTGTTAAATACTGGTGAGTTTTCAACTTCAGTACAACTAAGTGGTTCCACAGGAAAACTGCACTGCATGCTAAATTCTTTCTCCCATCCATTTTCGGGCAGTTATGGATGGATCCTTCCTCTGAGAGGATAACCAATCTATTAGAAGTAGCATTTTTGTTCTCTATTAAATCAGGCAACCAGACAGTGATAAAACAAAAACCGCCCAAAACCTCCAATGAGAAAAAAAAACAACTTGTCATTTCATGTTAGACCTGGGTCAGTGTTTAGAAGCTACTCTAACTGCTAGGTCATTCCTCAGAGCACCTGCTCTTCATCTGCAGTGTTTTTCATTAGCAGCCTGCATTTAATACCATGTCTTCAGCTTGGCAACTATCCAGCACTGCTAAAAAAAAAAAAAATCCATGTCACAAACACCCTCAATGCCCTTGATATCTTCTGTCTGGGTAGGGGGCCAGCCCGTGGAACAGAAATGAGCAGCATTTGGAACAGGACAAGGTCAATGGAGCTTGTCCAAATTCCTGCAGCTCCTCAAGCCTGGCTGACACTTGATACCAAAACCACCCCCACAGTAACTCCCTCTCCAGAGCTTGACTCTAAGCCTTCCCCATGCCCAGAGTAAGACTGCTGCGCTGCGGTTAACCCTTTGCTAGGAACTGTTGGACTTGCTGTTTTACCAGGTCACTTCTTTGGCAGGAGAAAGGCTGTCAGCTGCTCATGCTGCAGCACAAAGAGGTCCTAACAACATTCCCAGAGCAGCTCTCTGAACCACTGTCAGGTGCAACCTCTCCTCAAGTGTTTGGGAGAAGCTGCGTTTTGCCATTTTTGCCACCAATAGGTTGTGGGAATCTCCAGACTTGCCGCAGACTGAGAACCCCCTCTGCCTCAGGTAAGCAAGGCTGAGCCCAGGACTACGAGTGGCAAACATTCTGACCTCAGGGGAAGACTAAACCCCAACCCTGGGGAAAATCTGGGGAGAAAGAAGGGATTACTACTGTAAACCAGTGACGCGCTCGTTACGGAGGCCTGGGCAACGGCATCCAGTACAACAGATTTATATTTACCAACTCGGAAGCTTCTTCGTACTTAGAAACTGAATGTACACCACGTAATGCACCACGTGATGGGACAAAACCAGCGTGCTCTCTAAACACCTAGTACTTAATGCTGTCAGTACAACACTGTGCTCTGCTGGGTGCTCCCAGGCTTTCGACCCAAGGCAAGGAAAAAATACGTGGAATGACTGCCTAAGGTGTAACCCTGGGCTGAAAGGAAAGGGCTAAAAGTAATGAAGATGCGTACATCACGCTGGAAAATGAGAATCGCGCCAGGCATCTCAGAAATATTTTTCCTTATTGCAAGGTGATTTAGTATCAGGCAACCTCTCTCTCTCACTTTTTGTGTTTTGTTTTTACAATTGTGTTGTTAGAAACATCCATAGAATGGAAACTACTGTGGCAAGCCTGAGAACAGCCCAGCTCTCTTCTGCCCGTGTTTTGTTGCAACAAGGTGACTCAGAGGCCACAGGAGCTGCACACCTGATGTGAAGCAGAGGAAGAAGGTCTGAACAAGGCACACTAGGACAGATTTTCACCTGCTGCCAACACATCGCCTGCAGTCTGTGTCACAGCAGCGATAAGCTGGCTCAAGAGTTCTGGCTCCCCCCCCCATGCGTCACTGGACACAAACTCCCTCCAGAAAGGGAAGTGGAAACGCGTCCTTTAAGTATAAAACTACCTTTTGGTGTCTGAATATCTGACACCTACCAGAAACAATACCCAAAACTTATAAAAATTACCTTACATTATTATAATGTTCTCTCCTTTCTCTAGCTGGGTTGCTTTGGGCATTTTACAGCTCCCTGTACACCATGAAGAGACACAGGAGATCACAGCTAACTGAAAGAAACCTTCAGCGAAGGGCAGGAAAATCCTCATATATTTATGAAGATATAAATTCTCCTGTCTTAGACATCCAAAGAATCTTGATTAGTAAACTCTTTGAAATTAGCTGGTTTTCTTTTTTTTTAAAAAAAAAAAAAAAGAAGAAATTCAAGTTGATAAGAACCTCTGGATACCAAAGATGTGCAGCTTTTTCCCTCCCCTGTGCTCCCGTCAAGCACTGGCACACCAAAGAGAAGACAGTGCAAGGGGCGTGGTCCACAGAGACCATACAGGGTTTGCACCCAAGGGAGAAACATTCCCATCTGTCCGACAGCGCGTGGCTGCAGCCTGCTCCGTCTCCTTGGAGCTAGAAGATCACAGATGATGGTGGTAAGAGCATAACCCCTGCAGAGCAGCACTGTCTTAGGAAGTTATTCAGCTACACCAAACACCATTGGCATCAGAACCTAAACACTTCTTAAACTTCTCCCTTATTTTTCACCCACTTTTCATGAAGCACAGGGGAGTTCTGGGTGGCTGCACAGCAGAGGAAGACAACAAACTCACTTTTTGTCTACCTAAGAACACTCTGTCTGTTCCGCCGTGTATTACCGTACAAAGAAGCCAGCATGTGGCTCAGACTCAGATTTACACAGCTGCCAGGTAACCAAGGGTCCTGGGTAGTACAGGTAGGTATGAAACAACTGTGCAACTGGGCTTAGGTGAAAGCCCCAAGCCTCACCTATGTGAACAAAGTGATGTGCAGAGCTGCTGGGACTACAAACCCAAAGAAATAGCTGCCTAAACGCCGAGTGGAATAAATAAACCCAGCAAAATGCGATCAGCCATAAGCGACAACGGAGCATTACGCACCGAGGGAACAGTGGCATCTTCTAGAACGCTGGGAACAGAACAGATGGACGAGATACTGAGTCAACCTATGAACAGATGGATGTGTTCTCTTGTAGCACACTGTGTCCAGATTATGGCAGGAAAAGATAGCAGTGGCAGGTCTTCACGCCCACCTCCCGCTGGAAGCAAAACTGCGGCTGAAGGAGAAGTTGATCTCACTGTTTTTGTACTTTCCCCATGCTCCAAATGGCACTATGACAATTGTGCTGTTGTCTTCACTGCCAAATTGTATTGCCTGAGAGAAGAAACAAATTGTTAGTATCGTAGTCTTGCTTGGAAAAGGAAACAAGCATCAGGGTCCACGTAGGAGAGCATACCCTGAGGCCCAAGACTTCCTTGCTGCTTCCCAGCCCTGACGCTGCATTCTGGTACGCCCCGGAGCTTTCTCACCATTCAGGACCCTGGTGAGAAACTGGCCCTTTCTGTCTATGCTGATGACATATTCAGCACAGGAATAAACTGCACTTACGGTCTCATGCCGTTCAGTGGGTTGTGAGCTAAGCAAGTTAACCGAAATGATGCCCAGCCAGGATGTGGCAAGACCCAGCGTAAGGAAAAGGCCAGCTGAATGTCTCAACCAGCACAGTTTAATTCACCTGAATGCGTGGTTGTATACTTGGTGGGGTTTTTTTAAACAAAACCGAACAAAAACCAACAAGCATTTGGTGCCACAAGAAGACCTGGCATTACCTGCTCAGTAACAACGTGGGCAGCTTCAGCAGGGTCGTGGCACTGGTTAATGAAGTCGCAGATCTCCTGGCTGTTCACAATGAAGTTAATGCCGTCTGTCGTAAGGACCAGGAAGCTGTCATCTGCGTGATGCAACTGCAATAAAGGCACACGGTATGCACAACGACGGAGCAAGTGCTGCAAGGCAAAGTAACTGCCTTTTTTTTTTTTTTTTTACACTCTGTTGCACAGCACTTTTTTCCTGGACTTGCTGTGTGCTCTCCTGCTTTCTATGCAAGGACTAACGGGAACCCCCAAACCTTCAGCTAGCCAAAGGCTGCCTCTTGGATCCCCCTGCAATCCATCAGCTGCACAGACCCTGTTCACTGGACTGGAGGAGAGCATCTCAAGGTACTTCCAGTTTGAGGAGCAGCCCTCTGCATACACAGAGGACAAAAGACCAGATCCATACACTACCCAGTAAACAAAATGCTTCCTTAAACTGAGGATTTCAACGAAGACATGACACTGCTGTGGTCATCTCCCTAAACCCCTCAGGCCTAGTGGGTGGCGTTTACTTAGGACCTACTTAGGACCTCCCCAGGCCCTGGGAGGTCCACTAAGGAAAAGTATCAAGCAGAACAGGAGCTGAGAGGAGAGCCTTCCTACAAAAGTGAAGGCAACTGTGCTGAATACCTTCTGGGTGGTCAATGTGTTTTCTGGTCAACTACAGAGCTATGGTGAGATGCATGCAACTGCCCTTTCCTCCTTTGTACAAACTGCTTTTTTCAATGACAGCCCATCAATATCCCACTCAGTGATGGTTTTATATCAGCGTTAACCTCAAAATTACTCATTTGACCACAAGCCCCAAACAGATTAACACCTTTGTATTTCAGTAACGGATATCACGTGTTATCTTTCCTCCCTCATCCTATATTGTACTGTGATTTAGAAGTTCATCTGGTTGAATTTAGTATCAGGGTCAGATTCTTTTCTGACCTGTTACTGTTAATCTGAAATGACTTAGAATTGGTCTCTGGTTACTTCACCACAAATAAAAATCAACGCCTGGCCATCAGGCTTCACATGGGCACATGTTGTGTGCGTACCACCACCTGCATCAAATACCTATGATGCCCCTTACTCCAAACGTTGCTGTCCCTGTTAACCAGGCCTTCTTTTACCTGAACCCTTTTTGTTTCTGGCTGGGCTATCACACCACGGTTTTTAAGATCCAAATCTCCTATGCTCCGCGTCATTGCAAGTCTACCGTTCACATGAGGTTGTCCCAAACTGTTCCAGGCAACGAAGCCACCGCACTTCCTAATCCTGTCCAGAGGCACAAAAGAAAAAGTGAATACGAGTTATTGCTGCGCACCATTACCCCATCTGCAATTCCTGACACTAGCTACTGATGTGGAATGGGGTACAGAGGACCTACGCTGGGAGACTGAGGGTTGGCTTTTGCTGTTTGCAGGGCTCCACAGAAGAGATGTGGCTTGGCAGGCTGAGTCCTGACCTGGGAACCACAGTGCATTTCTGCAGGTCTTGTCTCTAACTTGGCATTCTTGGGTAAGTCTGAACCAAATGGCCACAGCTCTGTACCGAGTCCTAGCTATGGTGATCTTCTTGCTGAGACAGTTTACGCTCATGCAGGGCTTTCCACATCCCCAGTCCTCTAAGTGGAACCAGATCAATTAACTGGAGCTGTGGCACTTTCTGCCAGCTCAGAGGTGGTTTTGGGGCATTATGTGCAACTCTGCTTTCTTCCAGCCACAAACCAGCAGGAGAACACGAGCACTTCCTGACTGAAGCCATTCCCTGGGAAGCCACATCATCAGCCAACAGGTACCTTTCCTTCTCCTCCTTTCTTTCTGGAGTATGGTCAGTGGTGAGTTTCATGGCCTTTCCCTTTCGACATAGCAGAGCACGGCTGTCTCCCACGCTTGCCACAACCAGCTCGATACCATCCCGGAGCAGAGCCACTGTTGCTGTGGTCCCAGAGTTCATCAGAGTTGCTATAAACGTCATATCAAACAGAGAGGTTTTAGCACTGCCTCAAAGCATGGCACCATTTATAACAGCAACAGTTTCAATTGGTAAAATGAAGACAACTCGTGCTCTACATTACCAGTAAGTTTTTAAGTTTAAACTAAATCTATATTTAGAAAAAAAAAATACAGCAAACATGCATGCATCTAGGACCAGGGGGAGAGAGAGGAAGTGGAAAGGATAAGTATTTCTGTGCAACAACATGGCTCCATGCAAAGAGGGCAAGTGGAATAAAAGCGGTACAAGGTACAGTGGCTTCCGTTCAGCTTGCAGCAAATAGTTTTTCTGCCCCGGTAGCTCAGCTCCAGTTACAGGGTTACCATCCTTATCCTTGGGCAGAGTGACTGCACGGGTGACCCACCAGAGTGACCCACCATAACGTGATGGTTCTTCCCCTCTGTTAGGTGGTGAAATGGGCAATTGAGTAATAGTAATTGTAGCTCCACGTAGTTCACCAGAACAGAAACACTAGATCGCTCCTTTACCCCAGTCTGTAGGGTCCTCCCGTTGCTCTCAGAGTTCTTACAATCTGCCTCTGCTTCCTCCGGTCTTGCCAAGAGACAGAGGGGTCAGCCAGCAGGGCACTGGCTTTTTTCAGAAAGGGCCACTGCTCCTTTCAGACCTGTCAACTTGCTGGAGGTCGCAGCGCAAAGGCGAAGCTGGATTCTGCCTTGCCTTGTGCCTGCAAACCAATGCAGTCAGCTGGCAGTGGCTCTCATCTGCCCCAGGCACCGGTGGGATCACTTGACAGGGGCGTACGGTGACTGCCTAGAGGGCAAACCAGAGCCCTGGCTGCTGCCTGCCTGCTCTTACAGGGTAAGGGAGTGAGCTGAGCCTGCGTTCAGGGAACTGGTTCGATTATCTGGGGCCAGTAAATTTAAGGGTTCTCATTTCAATTTCTACAGTGCTATAGGAAAAAAAGAAATGCTTGAAAAAGAAAAATGCAAGTCTGCCTATTTCAGAAAAGATCTGTGGTTTGATCTGTGCTGAAGGAAATGTCCAGCGTTCCTTTTTTGTTTGCTTTTTGAGAGGAGCAGTCCCATTTTACAGTTAGTATCTTCCCTTCCTGCAAATTATGCAAAGGTAACCCAGTGAGAGGTGCCTGGAAAGTGGTAACTCCTGCTGACTTGAGCTATTACAGTAAAATGTTTGGCCGGGACAAGCTGTCGCGTGGAATACATTTGCATTCACAGCCAATGCAAATCCCCTTGAGAGGTCCTCTGTAGGTCTCCTGCATTCTGGGATTTTCCAGTTTTTCCAGGTTCTAAAAGCAAGCCAATTCGAGAGGGGTTTGGGGCTAACTTAGGAATGAGAATCCCCGGTTATACTCCTGTTTTCACATGACTAACAGTTAAAGATCTTTCCATTGCCACTTCTGCAGAGCTCAGCTACAACTACACGCACTCCTACCTCTGCGTGGGGGAGGCGGGATGGATCGGAGATAGGAGTGCACGTTTAAGCCTGGGGAATGCCAGCCAGCCCCAGCTCTGACCAGCTGCCAGCAAACAGCATACGTGCAGCTCAACCCTCTATGTACTACAGAAACAGAAATGCAAGCGCTCTGGGATCGTAGCGACCTCCTTCCCCAACCCTGCAAGGTCTCAGCACCCTGGAAGCAAAACAGGGCTGGAGGTAAATTGAAGTGCACAAAGCCCTGAAAGATGCATTGAGCCTTGTTGTGCAGCAAAAGCAGTGAGTTGAAACAAAGAAAACTCACAAAACAGTCTAAACTAAGCTTGTGTTATTATTTAAAACAGGTATTATTACTGCAGGGAGGACTTGGTTTAGCAATACACTTAACTGATCTGTCAATCGTGAACATCAGCCACGGTTACCTAGGTCAAATCTTGGGACTACATTAACGCTGCCATGCAGGCTACAATATTCAAAACTATTTAGATGCCAGCAGCTTCTGACTGTTCAGGTAAGCACTGACATCCTGTTTCTAATTTGAAGCAAGGACTAGTCCAGTGCAGGCTCGCTTTGAGGCACGCTATGAGAGCAAGATGCTAACAAGTACCAGTGCGATTAGAAATTTTAGTAGAACCAGTAAAATACCTGTTTTAGACAACAGTTTAAAAAGTGAAATTAAGAACTTTCATAGAACTACCTTTTTATTTCACAGAAAATACATTTTATTTAGACGTTAAAATTAATGTAGAACTGCTGCTAGTCTCCCATTTCATTCCTTGGTTTTGGAAATATGCTGACAAACATAAGTGGTTTCTGAAATAGTTAAGATCTGTAGTCTTTAATTCATAAATGACTGGAAACATTTGGACACTCAGGTGAATCTGCACCTTTCAAGTCCAAGCTCTCAACACCAAAAGAGCTACTATCACAAAATCAAGGGATGGTACTAAAGAACAAGTCAAGATATTGTTCAGAATTGTGATAATGGTCATAGTGACTTGAGCTTTATAAACACTTATGAGTTAAACAGCACTCCCCGAAAAAGAAATGCTGCTCACGCTCTCTTCCTTGGAACCAGTTCATGATCTGGGTTGGGATACAAGAATATGGATCTAGCTAGACCACACACACTATGTGATTTCTAGCACAGCTCCAAAACACAGGAATGATGATGGGATTTCTAATAGCTTGATGATAGCATTTCTAATGCTTTACTACAACTGCTGCTAGGTTATTTAATAATATCCAAATACATTGCATCAGCATATATGTTGGTTTTAACAATTAAAGAGTTTATTTTGTTTTCCTAACAATATCACTATAAAACTAAGATCTTTCAATAGGTTCTTAACACTCACTGGACAACTTTTACTGCAAGTCATCTCAACTAATGTGACAAAGAGGATGTGGGAACCTTCCAGTAGTCCAGGCTAGGAACCGCCGGACTCCTTCACCTGGGACAAAATTAAGCAGATCTCTCTTTCCACTGAAGCCCAGCATATAGTGTCCAGGGCCTCCAGTTCTAGAGCTGCTGACCAGGTACAGTGTCTGCCACAAATAACACGCACACAGAGGCAAATAGGAAATTCACCCAGGGACTTTGTTCAAACAAAATAAACCTGCAACACTGGAGATGAAAGAACAGGAGCTGCAGAACAAGGGAAGCAGTCACTCTTGGATTTGCCTGCATTGTCTTTTGCAGGTCATATAGGAAGTACTTGAGGCTTACACATGCATCTTTGGCCACAGATAAATCAGCCTTAGTATTTCTGGAGAATTGCCACCGTTTACGCCTTTCTCGCTACAACTGTGTGACAAAACCAGTTTAGATTCAGCCAGTATAAAAGGTACTTTTTTTTTTTTCCCCTGTAGAGGTAAGTAACCAACCAACCAATCAACCAAATAATGATATCAATGCTAGAGGACCAGCTGTTTCATATATGGCAAGAGTGGTCACTCTGAAGAACATCTTTGGTACAGGATGTGGCTGAGTTTGTTTCCTCAAGGTAATTTATTTATTTTTTTAATATATGTTTATATATAGCACAAAAATGGGGGTTCAATCCAGTGCCAGCTATAACGGGGCCATCTTAAAGGCACTGAGTATATGACTGGTTCTGACCTATGGGAAAGTATGCAAAACAAACACCCCTTTAATACTGTAATTGGTACCTTCTAACTTGAGTAGGTAATAATCAGGGCCTTTGGATAAAAAGGCTGCCTTTGTAATGTTGATGAATTTATGAAATTTAAGTACAATTTCTGCAGCTCTCCCTTTTCTTCAGTGTTGCGGGTTAACATATTCAAATAAATAAAAATCAGATGTTTGAATAGTAACTTAAAAAAACAAAACCAAAACCCACTACTTCTTAAATTTACTTATTTTTAAACAACTTTCACTGTTTGCTCAGCATAATAAGATTCCAGGAGTGCCTTTCAAACATAGACACATCTGTTAATACCTGGCTATGTTTTAATAAGATGGCTATTCCAGAAGTGAGCGGCCAATGTGATTAGAGCTGGATGCACCGAATGTGGAGGTTGATGGAAAGACTCCTGTTGTTTTCTCTGAGTAGTGGATCACAGTGAACAGAAGCAGTTGCAGTACCCTCCAGAGAGATTCTAGTCAAATTTCATGGCTAGTCAAAAATACCAGGAAATTCTGTCCATCTGGTTGTCCCATGGCTAATGACATATTTGTTGGATGTAAGCTTCCTTTACTGTGTCTTCTACCTAAGTTTAGCAGTGATTTAAAAGTGACTGGATCTATTTAAATGCATGGAAGTAAATGAAAATGCATTTCTGAAGAGGTATCAAACACCATGCTTCGGGGCTCAGGCATATCTCTAAGCTGTCAGTGATCAGAAAGGAGTTAGGTGGAGGACAGATTATCCCAGATCTGCCTAGAGCAAGTTTCTTATGCTTTTGTGTGAAACAACAGGTACAGATCACTGTCACAGGAGACAGTGGACCAGTCTCCAGTGGGTCAGTACAGCACTAGTGAACTGCATGCCAGACACAGTGACAGTAAGTGGAACACATTTTTTATATATATATTTATATATATACACACACCCACACCCCTTTTTTTTTAATTGAAAGTTCACAAGAACTGTTATGCTATGTACTTTCCACCTATAATTTAAAATATTCTGTAATTGAAAAGTGACCTACAAAGGGCTGTGTCCTTGAAGACGTGGCTAGGTGCTCTAACAAGGCACATATGTAGTTCTGTTGAATTTGTGCCATTATATGAGGTTTTTACGCCTTAAATGGTACTAAAAATAATGCATCAAACAAAATCCATGCAATTTTGGCTACAGGGATTTCTGCCAAGAGTCACATTCCTTCAAGCACCCAGGGACACATTTTCAAACCTGGTTGTGTGTTAGTAAAGACCTGGACATCCTGAACATGTGCTGGGTTTTTTTGCAGATACAGTGAAAGGAGTGAACCCTGGCATGGTTGTCTACTGGAACAAGAACAAGCTATTACTTTCCACTTTGTCAGTTACGGCCAGGTTTCGAAAGGAGGTCAGTCAGCCTTGGGGAGCATCCAGTGTATCCCAGATACCCAGCGTTACATAACCAGCCACCATTTTCAAGATACTTTAGCAACAGTCTTGACTGTCACATCTAGAATAGCCATGATTAATCAGAAATTTTGCTGGCAAACTTAATCAGTCTGGAAGTAGGCTTCTAACAAGGATACATGCCAAGCATTGAAATTTTATGTAACTTTCAAAATAGCAGCAACAATGACAAAAATATCCACACCAAGCAGTCAACATAGCATTGAATTACTTTAACAACAGATATGCAAAAAGTTTAATCTGTTCAGAAATCTGCACTTGTCTTTGCACCCTGTTACTCCACTCTTTCCCCTATAGCTTGATTTTCAGCTGGGCAACCAGTTAAGAGCACTGGGCACTGTTAGATCCCGCTGTCTCCTGCAAGGGCTTGCAAGTGCTCAGTTTACCTGAGAAACACTGAGTACTTGGCAGAGTGTGGCCCCTGTGAATGTCTGACAATGCTTTTGCCCTCTATTTTGCTTGACCTCAAGCTTTTTTAATGAAGAGGGTTTGTCCAGTATCTTGGTAACCATTACATAAATTTGCTGGCATTTGCATTACATTTCATTAAGCAGCACCAGTTAGTTAAATGATATGAAAAAAAATCCTATAAACAGTTCCAAAATGCTCAGCTTGCTGCACAACTTGTCTGTCAAATGTTGTTGTTATCCAGTTCCATAAGTCTGGCGTCCAAAATGCTATAATCAGAAACCATTTTCAGGGTAACAGAATAATATACCAAGTACAGTTCCCAATCCTTCTCCTCAAGGGGCTTAACAGAAGTCACTTCAATGAGCCAAGCCAGATCTTCAGGTTAACAAAAATGAAAGGTCCGGATCCAGGGAAGCACATAAGCCTGTATTCAGACACTTTCTTGAATTTGAGCTTTTAAGAAAATGTGCTTTTTATCCAAGAGCCTCCTTCCCAATACATCTGTTCTGTTGATGTGTCTCTCATGAGCTCAGTTAAAACACACCCCATAAGTCAAAAGTGACTCTGGACTTTTTAATCAGATCATTATTTTTTGAAGTATTTCAATATATATATATATATAAAGGGTTTATAATGGGGAAATGAGCTTTATAGATATAATCCCCCTTTTTAAGAGCTGCATTTTGGAACTTAAGACTTATTTTTTTTCCTGATACCCCTGATACCTTAGCTTGTACCAGGTAAGAGGAAAAGTGTGTATCCCTCACGGTGCTGCAAGAGCCAGGCTACCTGGCCTGCCATGAAGTATCTGAGTCCACCTGGAGTCATCTAGCACTTCAAGTGCAGGAAGCCACTCCATTGCTTGATTGTATTCGTTCATTACTTAAGAAAAGTAGCTTGAGAATACAGTATCACTTCAGTCGCTAGAGGGCTTGTTGGTTTCAAGTCTGTCTTGGAAAGACACTTTCTGTTCTTCTGAATCAACCTCAGTCATTTTGCCAGCACCTGCACGAGCACTGGGACATGTTTTTTGTTTGGGTTTTGTTGTGGTGGGTTTTTTTGGTTGGGTTTGTTTTGTTTTGGCAAAGGAAACTCCTGTGACAGAATTGGGATGGAGAACGCTATCTCCCTTCCCGAGTTACTCTACTTCAATTGCTGAAACTGGAACTTCAGATGTACTTAGACTCTAGACTATACAGAAGAACTTGATTAACAGCCAGGACTAAGGAGTCTAAAAGGGCTGATACCAGCTTTACCACAGCCAACCTTGTTTTCCTCTTCACTGCTTTTTTCCCTTTCACACACAGCTACTCCTGTGATTCTGTTTGTGCAGAAGCAAAATCAGTTGTATTAATTTTGGCTTACATTCCTCCTCAGCAAAGTTACAAAGTGGAACTTCTGACACTGTTGCTTTTAACCCATAGGAATAACAGCTTCTTTTTAAAAAAAGCAAACATACACACACCCCCCACCAAAACTCCCAACAAAAAAAAAAAAAACAAACCAAGACCCCCTTCCAGGTTTCCCACACAGTAAAGTTATGCTCCTTGCAAATCTAAATCACTCTTTGCTAACTTGACAAACACTTTCCTTGGCAGAATAATATTAAGAGAAATTAATTGATGATTATGCTAACATTCAGATTAATAACTCCCCCAGTAAGTTTGATTTAGACTTATTATAGTTTTTTCACTTTAAGGAGGTAAAGCATAAATGTTTCATTTGCAGTAAGTGATCAGAGCAAAATTCTATGTTAAGTAAAACTGCTTTCAAGCACTTTTCTGGACATTTTACTACAAAACTACTGAGCAAATAAGAAAAACCTTATTCCCCACACTCAAACAAGTAGAATATTTTTTTACTTACCATCAGGAGACAGATGAGTGTGCCTTTCATATGCTTTGTTAATTTCTAGAAAAGCTTTGTTCAAAACATTTTCCAAGTTCTTCTCCTGAGCAAGAAATTCTCTGGAAACAAACAAGCAAACAGAAAATTAAACTTCTTTCAAAGAAATATAAAATCTTGATCAATCTCTTCCATAGCCTTATCTCCTCCCTGCATGGATTGAATACTGCTGGATTTCAGTGAAAAGGTAGTATGATTTTACTAATAACCTGCACTGAAAGCATCATCCTATAATTTTGCAAATAGAGAACCCTGCTGACACAGAGATACAGAAGAGTGCAAGCAAGCCCCAGGTGAGCGATCACAGTGACCTCGTCTGAAATGAGTCAATTCACACTCTCTCTGTGTTCCCAGCCCCTTCCTAGAAGGTGGGTACAATCGCATTTTCCTCTCTTGTCTTTGTAGGGGCAGTGACCATACAGAATAAGTAGTTCGTAGCACATCTGCTGTAACAGGGACTGTTCCAGTCTGGTGTTCCGGCTGTCCCATTGGGCTAGGTGGCTATGTAACCCAAGATGATTAGCAACAATGTACAACCCACAGGTTCCCTTTCAGTACTAAGAAAGGAGTCTCTACTGTAATTAATTTGACACGCGTTCACTTGATGCACACTTACTTAACATATTTTTCCATGTACTTGTCACAGAAGTCTGCTGCTGCTGCCCCGCCATGTCCATCGTATACCGCAAAGTACAGGACATCCTCCGTCAGCTGAGCATAATCAAACCGGTCTTCATTTTCCTTCCGCTTCCCGATATGGCTAGCGCAGCCCACTTTAGCCAGGCTGACTTTTGGAATCGGCTTCCCATACTTTATGCTTGGTGGGAGGAGAATAGGTTCGTCAATGCGATTGTCCCAGATGCCAAAGGTGTCCCAAGTGGTAGGTCGCCCACTCCCATCTGGATCGAAGCGGGAAGCACGGGGCTCGGAGGTGGAGCTGTAGCACACAGCTGTCAGACGCTTCTCGTCTTGCAAGAGGCGGGACGTCAGCACAGCTCTCCTTCTTACTTGATACCCTCCGTTTCGTACCAAATTAATTAAAGTAGCTGTTGACATAATTTGTCTTCACAGAGATTCGTAGGAATGAAAGATACACAGCTGCTGGAATGTCTTCGAGAACAAAGAGGAAACCAATCAGGAACCAAGAAGCACAGGAAGGGGAATTTTCAGTTACATTCTTCAGGAAACAATGTCACCCTCAGAGCTAATCATGATCAGCACAGCACTGCCTAGAAGAAACTACAGAGGCATATGCATGACTCACCGAGAAACAATCCTGCACAGACCAGCCCACATCTAATGGGGAGTACTGCAGACAGATCAAGGTAAGGCATTTCTGCTGGCCACCTGCATAACGATATCCTGAATTCTCAGACGTTGAAGAGGTTGTGATGGAGCAAATGAGAGTCATAATGACTTTGCTCCATGACAGCTAAAACATGAATATGTGAAAATATGAAGTAAGATTGTGAAAATGAGCTTATGATGCATGCTCTACAAGCAACTGCTGAAACATCTGCACTGTGGCTCCCAGGGGGAAAGGCAGGAGAAATATATTTGCTTAGATTTTAAAGAGTTTTTTCATCTGCACGTGATATTTGGTTCTGTCACATTTCTTGAGCAGACCACATTTCAACACAGACCTGTGAAGTGAATTGTGATTTTCTTAGGCTATCTAAGAACGACCGCTAAGAGTGTACCCGTGGACATACACAACTGCACACACAAACCTCACCCCCAGAAAATCTGTGCAGCTCTTCACTATTTTGTCTGGCTGCAGTTCTCTGCCACCTAACCCTGAAATGGGCTCCCTTGGCTAACAGAAGCAAGCACAAACTTTGACTGGCTTCTCAAATATCTCTTCCAGCCCAATAAATTAAACACACCACTTGGCTTAGCACAGATAAAAATTCACCAATGATGATTCATGTAGCATGCTGAAAAAATGTAGAAAGATTGGCTTATTTAACCTTTTGTACAGAAACACTCAACTTGATGAAAGTCCAACAGGCAGGGATGCAGCTTGTCGTAAGTCCATGTTGTTGCACTGGAATAATTTGACCATCAGGTCACTGTAACTAACCACACTAAATTTTAAGTGAGGGATTTCTAACTTAACTGCTCAAAGTTTTCTGAGAGCAAAATTATAAGTAAAAGATATTTTATGCTGTAATAAAGGAATTAAAAATATACAGGCTTACGGTGAATGCCAAAAAAAAGTAAAAAAAACCAAACCAGCAGGGTGGTCTGACATAAACAAGCAGCAAAGAGCAACACATGTACCCCAGAGACACTGTAATTCTGGACTGGAGTGCCTTGCTTTTGTACTTTCCCCATGCCAATCATAATTGTATCTGTTGATCTGAAATATTTTTTAAAACTACTTTTTAATATTAATAGACAAAATACAGGTGCTTGCAAAAACACACAGTCAAAGGTAACTTAATAAGTGGTTCCTTTAGCAGAAGATGGCTGTGACATGAGCTCGCTGGAGGCCTCCATTACACTTACTGCTCACAGCTCAAAGCGTGTTGCTTTCGATGCTCTTGGTTCACCTTTCATGCAGTCTTAAATGAAGAAAGGTTTCTTTGCTTAGCACTTAGAGAGTAGCTGTCAACTTGATAAAAGGCCGATCATGTTGGGAATCACAGCTGTTGCACCAGACAAATGTAGGCTAGGCCACCAGGTGAGTGGAACTGACCACTTGGAATTTTAAGACTTTCCATTTTATTGCAGCGTGGCAGCAATATCAAATCCTTATTTCAGTATACTTACAGGTACTTAAAAACTGATTTACTTTCTTGAGTTGCTTTTTCTTTTCTATTACCCTTGACTCATAACAACAGTATGCTAACTTCCTTCTGTGAAACACAGCACGACTAAATTGAAAGCTTGACAATTAACAAAACCCACACTTGGTTTCACTTCTGTCAGCTTGAAAAGAGAACATGAAATGTTAGCTCTATTTAAATTTTCTAGTATCCACAGCATGATTCAGAGGATTAAAAAAAAAAAAACAATCCTAAGCTAATCAATGTGTTTGTTCCCTATCAAATTCAACACTCAAAAGGCCTTTTTTTTCCAGGCAAGGATAAATACTGACGGCAGTGTTGCCTTTCAGATGTCTCTGCAAGTCAGGAGCAGGAACCTGATCGTTAGTTTCCGTGATGTAGGTAGTTATGTTTTCAGTTGGACACCTAACAGTCTGTGCTTTCCTAACCATATGTTTGCAAGCACAGGGCAAGCCTATCTGGGCAAAACAAGACCGAGGTATTGTTAAGGCGGGGCACTGGTGTTAAAGCCAAAGTCCAAAACGGAGACAGAAATCCGTTTTGAGGTGCTCTATTGCATCCTTAACAAAATGCAGTTCCTTCCTGTCGGCAGGAACTGTACTTAAAGTGAAAGAAGTGAGTGATTAAACTGTACTTCAACATGCATTGTGTCCCTTTTATAGGCTGGCTGCGTCTTGGCAGATGGAAATTGTCCAGACCGCGAGAAGGCAAGGGGGAAAAAAAAGAAACGCGGAAGCCAGAGAAGGCATGACTGCTGCCCTGGGGAATTAAACGTATTTAAAAAGGAATTTAAGACTAAGCTTACTTGCCTTGCATGCTTTCCAAACCCCACAGCTGTGTGCAGTACTGTACATTTCCGTACGTCAAGCTCATGTTAAATGAGAGGTTTTTTTAAAATCTGTGACAATGTAATCTTGCCTCCTGCCTGGATAATAAGCCACACAGCCAGCAGCAATTTAAAGAGGTTTCTACTGCTCTTTCCTAATGATGAATTAGTACAGCACCGAGTGACCGCGCTAGGACGGGCGCGTTCAACGGACACAAAAGCCGTGCATTACGTTGGGCCTCCGAGGAGAGACGGATGCAACCAGCGCGGATCTCTCACGCAAGCCCCTCCGTGCCGGGAGAGGGGCTGCCGCCGCCGCCTCTCCCCTCGGGCTGCAGAGACCGGCCCGGCGGAGAGGGGCGGGCGGGCCGGCGCCCGCTCCTCGCTTCCCCGCTTCCGCCTTTGTGCGCGGCCTGAGGGCGGGGGGCTCGCCGGGCGGCCGGCCTTCCCCGGCCGAGGGGCGTGAGGCCGCACCTGCCGCCGGAAGGGACCGGTGTCGGGGTAAGCGGCAGCGGAGCCGCCGCACGGCCCGGCCCCAGCCACCGCCCCAACGCCCCGAAACGGGCGAGCGGAGGGAGAAGTTTCCGAGCCCGGGCTCCCCCCCCCTCCCTTACCCTGCGGCGGGGCCCCAGCCCTTACCTCCTTCCGCGCCCCGGGCAGCTGCGCTCCAGCGGTGCGAGAGCCGCAGAGGCGCGGGCCCCGCCGCCGCCCGCCCGCTGGCTTTTCCCCCCCGGCCCCGCCCCGCCGGCCAGCGGGAGCGCGCCGGGCCAATCGGGCGGCGGCGGGGCCGCGCCGCCGCAGCCCTGCCCCCCCGCCGCTCCCAATGGCGGCCGCCGCGG